>CM025632.2:6752174-6777070 GCA_014621495.2 Entosphenus tridentatus | reverse complement strand
CAGACACAATAATCCCCTGTGGGCTGGTGTAACCAGGAGGTTCCTACCAGTATAACAGACAGGACAATTATATTTTGCAAGTGTCATTAGGAACCACGCAACAGAGAAATTCTCATCGGTTAAAACGCCGCACGTGAGAAAATGAGGGATACGGCATGACATTGCAGCCTGGGACCCTGGTGTTGATGAACTCTGCAGCCACGTTGGCTTTCGGCCTGCCGACGTCCTTGGGCCTGTTGGGGAGCACAGCAAATAATAACGTCATTTATTTATCCCATCGAGTTTACAAACTCTTTTTCGGGAAAGTCCTGCATTGAGATTATATCAACCAATTCCTTCAATGCCTTTCACGCGTGAATAAACTTTAGGTCTTGGAGAATACCAACTCATTTTTGGGTGTGTACCACTTTAAATGATCTACACAGGCGGATTAATTAACCCACTTGCAGTACTGATATATCTTGACCGCCTTGGTGCCTAGCAAGTATGGGAGTTTCACAAATCTAGATCACACCAAACCTTGCCTCCAAAGTGCTGGATTACAGGCATGCACCAACACACCTGGCAAATAGGCAAGCAAGAGACATCTACTAAGTGATATTTATGGTTTTTCACACCATCATGACAACCATGATTTCCCTGGTAGTGACATTTCAGAGAGGCCAATAGGCAAACCCGATACAGGAGGCTGACATGTTCAAGTGCAAAGCTGTCCAACGGCTGCTCTCACAACTCACCGAAACAGAAACTGCCGATTGAGGTTAGAGACATCGATTGTGTCCATGTCAATGACATGAATTTGTCGAAATCCTGACAGTGCCTGGAAAGAAAAAGTGATTTTTTAAAATATGTCCGTACAAGAAATACTCAAGAAATAACAAAAGTTCTACAGCATTAATGGCAGGGTTCAAAGGTTAAACGACACATTTTACTTGTCTCTGTTCCAAAGTTCACACCTACTATGATAACAGTGCAAGCATGCGAACAATGGCAATCAAATCAGAAAACAAATTTGCAGTGGTTTAACCACTCCTGGTCAAAAATGTGGACAACAGCCTTCTCAGAAGAAATTTCTTAATGTAGAACTTTACCAGATCCTTCAGCAGCTCGCAGCCCAAGCCACCAGCTCCAAGAACTAATATCTTGCATGACTCCAGGAGAAAGGAGAGAGTCTGTGGATAGCAACGCAAAAGCATAGTACAACAAACTCCACGCTCACACAACTGTGAGCAGCAACCCTCACCTTTAACCGCTCAATACAATTGTTAAGTTCACAAATGAAATGCATAAAGCAATAACAGAAGCTGTAGCAGGATATATAATCACAAAATAACAAAATTAATACAAAGCTGGGCAAACCTCTGTGCTGGGTTCAAAGTCTGGGTGCGTAAAAGGACCAGGTCGCTCCAGGAACTTAGAGATGTGGTTCCAGCGGCCATCCCAGTCCATCGATTCCACACAGCTGCTGCTCTCTACCGCCATGCTAGAGGACAATCAAAAAGCCAGCATCCGTCACCATTCGTGAAATACCTTCCCTCCCTGCAGATACACAACTGTGGCGCCATTCACCACTGGCTAAATCTGACTAATAAGGGTGACTTTTGGTGTAACAATCATGCACTCATGCAGTAGCACATAATTGCATCATGTTAAAAGCATGAAAGTATAAAATTACTTTATTTCACATCACATACTGTTGTGACAAATGTTTCTAAGTGGGCACCTATTAAAACCAACATGACACACAAATGGATGGTGTGTGGCCTCACTTGCGTCTATCTTGGGGTGGCGAGGTACCAATTTTCACAAATGTCGTTTACTGTGGCCTGGAATTTAATCTGGGATGGATAATAAAATGTTCACAGGGTTTCCATTTAGACGTATCCAAAATAACGGAACTTATTTGAGTTAATGGGGTGGATGAGTGGCGCAGTGGTTTTCACACTGCGATATGAGCCGGGTGACCTGCGTTTTATTCCAGGCCACAGTGAGCACGAGTGGTGATATCTGAACAGGTCCTGGTCCCCCTTTTACTAGCCTGCACTGGCCAGCATGGTGAAGTATGGTCAAACAACTCCCATGACTGACACGGCAGGTAAGAGGCCTTTATCCAACAAGGCTGTCAACTAAAAACTATGAGCCCAAATTAACATGTTTTTTTAAAATTCATACAAGTTGAATAACTTCACATTGCCAAAACCTAAATGTTTTTCCTTCGTGACCCACTGCCATCAGATTTTTGCAATTAGAGCCATGCATTTTCATGCTTTTTTATTAGACCAGTCTCCGAATGAAAGAAAAATCACAGCAGATGTAATATCCTTCGTTAGCATTCATTGTATGCGTCCATATAATTTTCCAAACAATTAAAAAAAAAACATTATTCCAACAATAATTAATTGGAAATCGAGTATCTGACACACACATACAAAGATCCTACACATACTATTGGGGCAAGTCCTGTTAGCGAGCATCTATGAAGGCCAGAACTGCACACTAAGTGTATATGGTGTGGTCTGCAACATCACACGTGCTGGTGTTAACACACCACACCACCAGATACTAATATAAGGGCTGAATTGCCCAAAGGGCCAGGACTGATTCAGATATCACAGATATCAGACATCACACATACAGATATATGGGCAATGTAAACACACATCAGCAAAGATACAGGCACACACAAATATACAACCGACAGACACATCACCGACACACGAGATACAGACACAAAGACACACTATACTGTACATATAAAAACAAGTATTTGCAAGTACAGAGGACTTATGCAACAGCAAGATCCAGGTTCACAGTGGCAGTGTCTCCCAGTGAATAATGGCTGTGTGTCTTCCCAGTGAACCTAGCAGGTCATGGAAAGTGCTTCAACACACACGGGCAAGATCGAACCAAGAGCACCTTTGGCTGTCAACTAGCGTAGAGTAATTTAACCATACAGTATACGATTACCCAATGCCTTGATAGAGTCTTAAACATCCTTAGCCACCTGATGAAGATGATATATTAAAAGTCTGTATCCAGCAGCCACCGCGTGCACTAAAAGAGTTTTTGATGGGAACTGTTACGGGGTTTTTTTGGGGGGCCAACTTGAAATCAGATGTGCCCTCTAATTAACTTAGGGGAGCTGCATGTTGATGGTGAGTGTTGATTAACGTGAATGCCGGATTTACAAAGGGACACGGCGGGGGGGGGGGGGTGGAACTTAATCAAAGTAAGAATAGCAGAGAGAGTGCCCGTCAACACTTCGAAATTATAAAACACGAAGATCGCGGCGTTTCTTAGGCTCCAACTCACGGCGCGTGACCTGTAACAGGGTGACAGTGACAGGGTGACTGAAGGCAATCGCCTTCCGCCGGACGATCAACACCACCACCACCAACACCACCACCAACACCACCACCACCACCAACACCACCACCAACACCACCACCAACAACACCACCAACACCACCAACAACACCACCAACACCACCACCAACAACACCACCAACACCACCACCAACAACACCACCACCAACAACACCACCAACAACACCAACACCAACAACACCACCACCAACAACACCACCACAACAACACCAACACAACAACACAACCACCAACAACAACACCACCAACAACAACACCCACAACAACACCACCACCAACAACACCACCAACACCAACACCCACAACAACACCACCACCAACACCAACAACACCATCAACACCATCAACACCAACAACACCACCAACACCAACAACACCACCAACAACACCACCACCACAATGCGTAAACACGGCCACACAACTGCGTTAAGCGGCGGGTGAAAAGAGACGATTTTTTTATTTTTTGTTAAACAATAAAAAAAATGTACGGCCACTGACTTGTGGGGATGCTCCTCTACTCTACTTCTTTTCTTCTCCCTACACACGAAGGCGAGGGGGGGGATGGGACACAGAGAGAGAGAGACAAAGACGGCGAGCTTGGAGCTTCCTAGCTGCTGCTGAGAGACGCGGTCGCAGTCCCCGGGGCCGCGCTACTCACGGTTCGGCCGCCATGTTCCTCCGCCCTCACGCGGCATTCGGGGGCCACAGCACCGCGCGGACGGAGACGCCTCCGTTAAAATAATCCGGGAGATTGACGTGCCCTCGCCCCGCCCACTCGCTCACTCGCCCCGCCCATTTGTCCACTCGCCCCGCCCATTCGCCCCCTCGCCCCGCCCACTCGCCCCTCCCCCTCGCCTCGCTCCCTCACCACGCCCCTTCACACCCCACCACCAACCAACTCGCCGACCGGAACTACTTCGGCGTGGGGGCTGACGTCACCGCAAACGAGAGCGGTATCGATGAATATCGAGGGACTATTTTGATTGGGAATGTTTTAAGTGGTTGGAAGGGGGGGGGTGTTTTTAAACTCGTTCAATCGTCGAGTTGGCGAAGCGCCGTTGTGGCCGTGCACTGTTTAAAATGTGCAACGCCGCAATTAAATGGTGCCTAATAAACGGGCTCATATCAATATCTGGCATACCAATCAATATCTGGCATACCAATCAATATCTGGCATTTGCTGAATACTACACTGTGCTGCGATTGGCTCCCACGTGGTTACATAAGAGGCATTCATTGTCATTAAATGGCTTTTGCATTGAAATGGATTTATTTTAAACATGCGTGGATAGTATCGAACACTGTTCGTCCAAAACAAATCAGCGTGCTAATACTAAGCCTTTCGGTAAAGTCACGGAGAAAGAAAATAAATTAAATAATAATATAATCCGACGTTTCGATTGCAACACAAGTAACCATCATCAGGTCAATCTAGTCTGATACTAATCATGATCAATCGTTTCCCCAGGAAATCCTCACTGATTATCTCAAGTTATTCTTGAAGAGTTGTGCATTGTAACTATTGTCGTCCCATCGATGAGCGAGTAACAACGCAGAGACACACAAGGGGCTTACAATCCGCACTGCCATCGACTGGCCACCTCCAGCAATCTAATGCCTATAGCGCCTGTTATTTCCAGGCAGCCCTCCGTTAAAGGTCAGTACTTATGTAGTGGGTTCACTCGAGAGACAGTCGGCACAAGGGCCGTCCATAAATGACGTCACGCGATTTTGGACGATTTTTAACCCCCCCCCTCGTCACGGCGTCACGAAAAAGTCAGACTCTCCCTCAAATATGACGTCATAAAGCTCTGCCCCCCCCAAATAAAACATGCTTCAATACGCTTTAAACTATTGTCATTGTAGTGCGTATTTAATGTGCCGATGCACTCTGATGTTGTAGGAGAAAACATTTATAAAAAAAGTATATTTAATTAAGTAGAACGTGTTGTCTATATTTATTTAAAGTTGCGCATTTTGATGTGACGTCACATTTCTCACCCCCCTCCCCATAGGTGCGTGACGTCATTTATGGACGGCCCCACACTGCCTGACCCACAATGCCGAGCACGAACATCGCAGGCCGAAGAGAAGACGCAGCATGGCGGGTTCCATTCCAGCAAACAGCCCCGATGCAGCCACGGGACCCCCCTTTTATGCCCCTCAGCGTGGCCCCGCTCCGCCCTTAGACACGCCCCCATCCAGAACCCACTAGAAGGTTCTGGCTCGCCTTCCACGTGCCCCCTGCCTGGCTCCGCCCTCGGCCACGCCCCCTTATGGATCTCACTAGTAGGTTCTGGGCCCTACAACACGTGTCCCCTTCTGTCACCTTTGGCCTACATCCCATCACGTGCCCCTGCCGGCCAATCGGGCTGTCCTCAATGGCCCCCTCCTCTGCCAGCCCCAGAGACATCTTCCATGACATCATATACTCTGCTGGCAGAGAGGGCTACTGTACCCACTATTCCCCCTCTCTGTTGGTAGATGGCGCTAGGCGCCTCAGTGACCCATTATATGTCACTACACTTATAAGCAGGCTCAAACCTGCTTAGCTTTTAAGAGCGGTCAGAATAGGATGCATTAAATATGGATATTTGGTCATAGACAGTGGAGTAAACCCACTCTTAGATTAAAAGTATCTATTCTACAGTGAAACTGATCGATGTGTGCTAAACTATAAAGATTAAGACATAAAATGCCTTTTCATTTTAACTTTTAACCAAGAAAGCAAATTCACGTAATTTCAGTTGTCCTGGGACAATATGCCCAATTCATATGTACAACTGCAGTATATGTCTTTATGTACTGGTGTACAGAATATCCAGTATATATACTGCATGAGAGGACATGTAATTGTTTTTAAATCTTATAATGAGCTTATATACTGCTTGGATGAGCGACCACCAATGCTTCAACAGGTTGTGATAGCTGCTGTTACTAAGGGGCTACATTGTAGGCTTTAGTTGACATTTAGCATTATGGTTTGCCAAGTTATACATTGATACATAGGTTGCTTATATTATGTATTTAAACGCGTGCATGAATCCATATTATGTATTCAACATGTATGCAACATGAATGACAAAAAAGTTATAACATTTATTTTTTATTTTCACCTTTGACTTTGCAACACAATTTTTGCAAATAAATACCCATTTCTATACCAAGAAATCCCCCCAAAAAATTATCTATTAAATGTAGGTCCACTTTTTCTAGATTTTATTCATACGTATAACGTCATTAAAATAGAAAGCAGACATGTTGACAAACACATTTACCCTTCAATTATCTCAAAAACAATGACATCCATATAAAACAACTGCAATTTTAGTACACCATAACTACCTACATTTTAATATTGTACACCATTTGCTCTGTCTTCCAGTACAAAATCGATTTAAACGCTTAAGCTATACTTTAAAGTAATGTGTTATGAAATTATCAGAATCCACACACATCACACCAACGTTATAAAGTCATATATGCTGATAATTATCTATTTAGTGACCGTTTCATTGAACGGAGAGTTTAGTTTTACAGCACAAGGCACACGTCGCGAACTTGGAAATGTACCATGGTAGTGCAAAGTGACATCGATGCATCCCAGAAGCGTGTAAATTTGCAATGATAAACTTTTCTTACAACTTTGCAAGACCGCCGAAATAAAAAAAAGAGTAAAGTACAGTACCAATTAAAGAAAATAACACATAAAAGCAATCTGTGTGGCAAAGGGAAGGTTGGTATCATTTCCCGCAAATAAATACGAGTCAAATGTTGTCTGACACTGCTTCCCAAAATGATTATCAACAACCACGAACATTTCTTCCCACCCCAAACCCCCACCCCCCCCACAATCAATAACCACAACGGCAGCAGCAGGGGGAAACCTCCAAAGTCGAATCGTTCAGAGACTCACAGTATCTTAAAAGTTTGGGAAACACCGCTCTCCATCCGACGATCGCTGAAACGACTCCCCGGGCGCAGGCGGATCGCGACGGTATCACACGAGGCGTTGTGGGTGTGCGAGAGCGGGCCTTCACTTCCGCCGGTGTCGTGCGGGACATCGCCCCGGGTCGCTTGATCGGGTGCCGTCATGTCAGCTTGCGGGGGATGCATCCCACGAGCTCCACCATCTCTGGCCAGCCGTCATACTTGTTGGTCTCCTTTTTGTTTTCCAGCCGCTGAACAGGTGAGAGAGGTGGGAGAGGTTGGGGCGGGAGGAGGCGCAGTTAGCCAGAAGATTTTCAGACTTTTGGCGTTATCTGGTCCAACACCAATGGAGACTAGGCTCTAAGAAAAGCTGTCTCGGGTGTGGACCAATCAACTTCAAGGGCAGTGCATATCATTATCAGAGTTGTTTATTTTTGTTTGCATTTTGACTGCTTGTGTTGTGGTTATTGCAAACATGATGCCTTGTATAAAGGTGTCAGTTTTTGTACCAGTTGAAAGGGTAAAAACCTATTACTATATTTTGCCACTGGTAAAGGAGGTCTCATAGTGTAAATGCTTACCCCGAGCTCTCAATACTCTGATAGTGCGCTATCTTTGAGTTGTACACCTTTTGGCGTCATCTGGTCCAACACCAATGGAGACTCGGCTCTAAGAAAAGCTGTCTCGGGTGTGGACCAATTAACTTCAAGGGCAGTGCATATCATTATCATTATAAGAGCTGTTTATTTTTTTTTGCATTTTGACTGCTTGTGTTGTGGTTATTGCAAACATGATGCCTTGTATAAAGGTGTCAGTTTTTGTACCAGTTGAAAGGGTACAAACCTATTACTATTTTCAGACTGATCAATTACTCGGACGCTCTGTTCAGAGGAAACTGAGAACCAATTGAGATGCAATACTCTGATTACATTCCTTTACTGGCAGTGGTCAACAGACTCCTGGGTACAATATTATTTCTTTGCATTTCTCCAAATTGTATCCCAATTAAATCTTGACTTAAAGCTTTCGTAACTGCAGGAATTTATATTATTTTGATCTTTGGGTAAAATCACGTAGGTCGTCATCAGGAAAAAAACTTTTCCTGATGACGACCGCTTGTGTTGCGATGGAAACGTCGTGGTTTTTTGTTATTTTCTTTGAACCTATTTACGTGACTTTACCGAAAGACCCAAATAATATGTATCCCAAATGTGCTAAGGGCGTTAAGCCACGCGAATTCATTCACATGAATTAGAGAATGGCCCGGGGAAGCAGGTGTCACACAGACACCTATGAAATCCCGTAAAGTGACCTCTGGTTCACCTTCCTGCCAACTCACCTGAATGCTTAAATTTAAAAAGTATCCAAATATGACTTTTGTACCTCATTTCAATATAATATATTTGTTTGAGATTTTTAACTGCACTACAGCAATAGCAAGTGCACACTTTTGTGTGGCTGAGAACTGCAACTTCATGGTACCAAAATATCACAATGAGTTTTAATGCGTTTCAAGTAAGGCCAAGAGTCTTCATGCGCGATCTTTGTCCATCATGCAGGGGGACAATACAATTGTAAAGAATATCTAACATTGGAGGCTTATCTTCTTGGTTCTTTCGGTAAAGTCACGTAGAAGGGAAATAATAAAATAAATAGCTGTCTTCACCTGAGGACGGCTGCTTGCGTTGTGGCCGAAACGTCGTGAGAATGAAATTTTATAATGTTTTTTTATTATTATTTTATTATTTCCCTTCTACGTGACTTTACCGAAAGAACCAAGAATATGAATCCCTGCAGTCACGAAAGCTTTAAATTGAAAAATTGGAGGTTTAGTAAAAAGTAAATGAAACTATTTTTTTATTTTACCAAGTAAGGCCCACTGAGCAATGCAGCTCTTTTTCAGAAGCGACCGGGCCACAAATGACAGCTCAACGAAGTGGCTTATCGCGTTAACATTTATAGCAGCCAAATACTCAAAAGTTGCGTTGCTAGTCGATTTAAAGCTTTCATGACTGCAGGGATTCATCTTCTTGGTTCTTTCGGTAAAGTCACATAGAAGGGAAATAATAAAATAATACAAATTTTACATAAACTTTTATTATTATTTTATTATGTTGTATTTTATTATGTTTTATTTTTATTATTTTATTATTTCCCTTCTACGTGACTTTACCGAAAGAACCAAGAATATGAATCCCTGCAGTCACGAAAGCTTTAAATTGAAAAATTGGAGGTTTAGTAAAAAGTAAATGAAACTATTTTTTTATTTTACCAAGTAAGGCCCACTGAGCAATGCAGCTCTTTTTAAAAAGCGACCGGGCCACAAATGACAGCTCAACGAAGTGGCTTATCGCGTGAACATTTATAGCAGCCAAATACTCAAAAGTTGCGTTGCTAGTCGAGGCTTTCCCAATGGAAACTGGCCACATTGATCAAAGGGTTACCCTAAACTTGGGAGATGAAAAACAATAGCACGACAAGGATTGTTCTTGCGTAGTGGAGACGTACCTCCCCTCCCCATACGTCCGCGAACAAACACACGTTGCAATTAAAAAAACGTTACAGAATCCATATGCGTGATTTTTTTCTCATGGTACCGCTTCGAAGGGGCTCTTCCCTTCGATGCCCAAGGCGCCAACAAAGACCCAGCTCTCTCGGAAGGCCAGCGAGTTGACGATTGAGCTGCCCAGCTTGACAAAGAGTGCCTTGGCCTCATCATTTAGCCTGTGTGGGGATACATATATTAGTATGGCGATGACGGTGATGGTGGGTGGGTTTGGAAATAGATGGGAACAAGACATTTAATAGCACAGGCGAGGAGCAAAATGGAATTACAATGTATGTATGTTTAACTTTTTTGCGCTCCGTACGTAGCCAACCGTGCTAATCGGAGGTGCGGGGGGAAGGACAACACAAACTAAACACAAAAAGTAGTTCTAAGAAATTCGTTTTCAATCTAGATTTCAAATTGCATCGCTCAAGCGGCATTCTAATATCGGAAGGAAGAGCATTCCAGACGGCCGCAGATGCGCATCTGAAAGCACAACAACAATGGCCAGCCAAAAGCTGCTGCGAGGATGAGCAGAGTTGGTGTGAAGACAGTGTACAAATGCAGCAGCAGTCGTGGTGCAGCAGTGAAGCATGCAATTGCACCATTAATAAATATATACACTACGGGTGTATTAATCATTGTTTTTTTACCCTTTTATCTGGCAACAAAACTGACACCTTTTTACAAGGAGTCATGTTTGCACTGTCCTTGAAATTGATTGGTCCACACCCGAGACAGATTTTTTTAGAGCCTAGTCTCACATGGTGTTGGAGCAGATGACGCCAAAAGGCGCACAACTCAAGGACAATGCACCATCAAAGTATGAGAGCTCGGGGTAAGAATTTACACCATTGGAACCTCCTTTGCCAGTCACAAAATATGATAATTGGTGTCAGTTTTGTTGCCAGATAAAAGCGTACATGTTTTTTTTTTTATCACATTTTGTTACTGGCAAAGGAGGTTCCAATGGTGTAAATACGGGTGTATTCTTTAGACAGACAGTATGTATGAATCATTTACATGAAGAAGGATCATTTTTAGTTCACTCATAAATATTACTAATTTAATACTATGCTCAATATTAAGTAAATTATGTATGCATGTTGAACTTCTTTCGCACCGTACATAGCCAACCGTGCTCATCTGAGGTGCGGGAAATTGATTATTCTGAAATTAAAGTGATGATTCTGGAGATAGAGTGTTTACTTCACCGTGCTAAGAACTTCCCTTCCCAAGTTCGATTCCCAGCCACAGGAATCAAAGTGAACTCTCTATTATGAGGATCCAATGTAAGGGGGGGAGTGGAGACGTGGACAATAGAAAAAAGATTATGGATAATGAGAAGCATACGTGGATTAAGATGTAAAACAACATCATTCATGGTTGCCTACATGTAATGAGGACGAAGACAAGAGCATGTGTTTTTATTGCCTTTTAAAGTGATCAGTTTAATTGTGGATGTGTGCAGTCACGTGTGTAATGAGTCACTGACCCGAGATGGGTGAGCAGCAACTAATAATTAAACCAGCATACCCATAAAATAAACTTTTATTTATTCTCAGGCAGAGTTACATCGCAACCCTGATAATCTGCCCACGGATGATCAAGAGTTAACTGTAAATATTACTTGATATGCTAGGCATGTAATGACGCATTCAATTGTCAATTAAAATACACTGTTACGATCGATATACATGTACAAAAAAATGTGCATGCGAGAATTGATTATGACTTTTACAAAGAGACAATAAAGAATGGGATAACGTTTTTTTGCAAGTGGCCCTTCTTCCGAGTACGTAAATGATATGCACTATGAATTAGGATTATTATCAGAATATGCATGTATACTACAGTGGGAATCCGATGAGCCATGAAGCTCTTTATCACAGATGTCCAGTCGGGGCTGGTAAGAACACTACAGCAACAATCAATACAAAAACACGATAAGAGTGCAAGGAAGGTAAACACACAAACAAATAAAAAAGGTGTCAGTTTTGTTGCCATATAAAAAAAGGATAAAAAAACAATTATCATATTTTGTTACTGGCAAAGGAGGTTCCAATGGTGTAAATGCTTACCCCGAGCTCTCATACTCTGATGGTGCATTGTCTTTGAGTTGTGCGCCTTTTGGCGTCATCTGGTCCAACACCATGTGAGACTAGGCTCTAAAGAAAGCTGTCTCGGGTGTGGACCAATCAACTTCAAGGACAGTGCATACATTATCAAAGTTATGTTTTATGTTTGCATTCCGACCGCGGGTATTGTGGTCAATGCAAACATGACTCCTTGTAAAAAAAAAGGTGTCAGTTTTGTTGCCAGATAAAAAGGGTAAAAAACCAATCATCATATTTTGTTACTGGCAAATGAGGCTCCAATGAAATAAAACACTAAACCATCCCCATCCTACCAGGCAAGCACCAACTGAGGCATTCACTTTTCAGAAGCGACCTGGCCACAAATGACGGTTCAACGAAGTGGTGGCTTATCATTCGGGCATTTAAAGCAGCAAATTCGCCAGACGCACGTTTAGAAACGTGCGTCTGGCGAATTGCCTGATGATGCTGGATGCAATTACCAGCGAAACGTCACAGTGCTACTCAAAAACTGTAAATGTTGTGGTTTCACTCTTCAACACACCGGTGGGCTAAAGTAGTGAACTATTTGTCTTTTGTCAACGTGACACTTTTTTGCTGATTGGCCGTTTCGGGTGGTGGAGGGTTACGACACATTTATAAATAACGCGATCTAACCCAAAAACGTTGATTATTAATTTATTTTGTATATATATACTGTCCAGTATACCATTGCTGACCACCCTGCGATATGAAAGATGAAGAAGTGCAAGCGGAAGAAGAAGAAGAATTAACAGAGCATATGAATTAAAATTCGAGGCCTCGTTGAAGGCTGCGACATCCTTCACGATGGTTCACAGTCACATTGCGCACTCACTTTGTGTAGGGATCGTCAAAACTTGCCAGCAAGACAATCGTGCCTTCCTTGATCCCATTCAGGAACTGGATCAGTAGTTTTATATCTGCAAGCGAGTTTGTAATCCATGTAAATTGATGCAACAGTATATGTGTGTGTGTGTAGTGACACCAATCGCACCTTACTTAAACAAACATTTATTTTTATCCCAGTTCCAATCGACACGCGATATAAAGCAAAATTTTATTGTATTGCTAAAAATGATGGCCTGGCAAGCCTTTTGGCTGATGTATCTAATTGACCCACCCCTACTGGACACATCTGTGATTCTGAATTGTTAGTTCAAATTTTTTTTTATAAGAAACAGACACTTTACAAACATACAGGCACTTTAAAACCGACAGCTTTAAAGAACTTAACAATGATAGATTTGAAGTTTTCGTGACTGCAAGGATTCATACTCTTTGGTTTTTTCCGGTAAAGTCACGTAGGTAAATAAATAAATAAACAACTAACAATGTTTCTGCCGAGCACACAGTTTTATCTATTAAATGTCGCATTTGGAACAAAATAAGTATTCATACAATGCAGCATTAAGTAATGTTTTCTTCAGGAGACAAACATGTCCATTGTATTATGCTGAATATTAACCGGTGATAAAATATAAAGAAATACATTCACAGGTTACCTCCTTGCCACATGTCAAAGTGTCCAGTGTTGGTGACCTGTCCCGTTTGTCCTGAGCAACAAAAACAAAAGACAAAGATCCCCCATATAGCCTTTTACAGACTGTTGGAGCAAGTGCTGTTAGCGAGCACCTTTGAATGCCGGCACGGCACACGAGGGGGTGGGTGGCCAGCACCACGCCCGGCCGCCTTTGTCTCCCTAGTGACGACGTTTACACACCGCACTAGCTACTCACTTGAGGCTGAGTCGACCTAGGGGAGGCCCAGGACCAATTAAATTAATCGTCACCGGTGTTAGGCAGTGAGCGGGGAATCGAACTCGTGTCGCCGGGTTCGTAGCGCAGCGCGCTAACCTCCACGACACCACCGCTCCCCGGTCCTGAGCAACACGCACGCATGTCCACACACACACACTCGCCACTCAACACGACCAGGGACGTACAGCGGCTCTACGGTTCACGGGGCAAACCCGTAGACGTGACCTTTGCTGAACGGGAGAGGGAGGTGGCCCACGGATGCGATGCCAAGCAAATGTGTAACGCGAAACGCGGCTGGATAGTTATTTTTTTATCCGCTTTCTTCAACCGTTGAATTCCGCTCCAGTTTCCACGCCGCGTGTGTACATCAGAACAACAGGCTGCGTTGGCACACATCGCCTTAATTGTGCAAGTGGTTTGCATTGTGTCCAGCCCCCCCGCAATGCTATTGACAGGTTATATATCCACGTAGCCCATGCTACGTGGATTGTTAAAGACCTTTCTTTATGCCGGCTCCATTGGCACCTTTGTTCCGAATCAGCTGCAATTCATTTCACTTCGACAGCATTTCTGAAGATTAATATTAATAAGGCAAGCATGGGGGGGGGGGGCATCACGCCACAGTGTTTAGCAATCGATACGCTCCAAACCTAGAATGTTTGAAAGGGTTGCGGTGTGTGCCGGTGGGACCACGAAAGGACGACCTCGTGATGTCAATCAAACTCGGTGGGTTGCAACGTGGCCAGCAGATGGCGGTGTGGCAGAACGTGATCGTGAACTTGTGTGTGCTTCTGGTGTCTGTCGCACATGCAACCCCCCCTCCCCACCGGCCGCCACTCACAGAACGAAGTCAAGCAACTCAAAGCAGCACCCTCCTGAAAAAGCATCACGATGCTCAGAGGGAATCTTTCCTGGATGAAAAGTGGAATCAATATTGAACACATCGAATTCGGCAAAATTGCCATTAAAATGTGCCCACATCCTTAAACAGGCATTGGGTATTGCTTTTTTGCGAGCAGTCCTGAATCAGTGGTGGAAACAGCAACATTAGACATTGATCTTTTATTTAAGCAGGAATAACCCTATAAGCCATGAAGCTCTTTTACACTGGGGTCCACTTACCTGTAGTTTGGACCAGTATCTCCATGGGGTGATCAGTGTTGATAAACCACTGAGCAAAGCAACCTCAATGGGTGGTTATCATTCTACTGAACCCATGGGGATAATGATGGAGCAGAACCCAACACTAGCTAAAATAAATAAATATTATAATTTCTCCCGTAATTTTATCCTGACTGCGCCATCGGGATCATGTCATGAGACAAAGTTTCCAATCGCATCTCTTGTGGAGAAGTGCAAGCCCATGGGGTAAGAGAATGGCACACGGAAGCAGATATTACAGAGTTACTTCTAAGGTACCTTCCAGTGACCTATTGTGCATACAGTAGAAAGCAGCACTTCTCAGCTGGAATTGGGCAAAATATAAGCGCAGAACTAAATTTGAAGCGATGGATTATTTCGTTGCAGTCATTAGTGACTGTGCTGAGAACATTAGCTCACCCACACACGAAAAACCAATTTACTCATCGGCGGCTGCCTGGATGGGAACAGATTCACGCCAGCTCAACGCTCAATCTCTGAGTCACTCCATCCACCTCCGCTGGACTAAATTTTAACTCACGTTCTCACAACTTTCAGTCTGGCAGTTCGCAAACCGAGCTACATCCTGTGCCGAGAAAACCACACGTCTTGGCACCGATGCAGTCTTTGACCAATGCAAGTTCTGACGCAATGGAACAGCATTTTGTGGTCAATGCCTAAGTTTGTCAACATACATGCATGCAGGACTTACCGTTAATTAGAGCGATATTTAATCCCACTCCTACGTTGTTCAGCACACTGCTCATAACACTGCAAACATAAAAAAAAACATATATTAGTAGGTACGCAACAATTAAAATCCCTTTCCCAGAGATTCAAGGAAAAGTTAAATCTAGTTCATAGCTTTATTCAAAGATGAATTCGTTTTGGTCTCATCAACCATTTGTTTTTCATTATTTCTCACTTTTTTCAATCTCATTCCTCTATTAACCCAAATGTAACAGTAGTAACAACAAAAAAATCGTAAATAATTGCACAATTTTTAAGATTGTGTCATGAGCTTAATAATACGTTTTAAATGAAGCACCACATTGCCGCTTATAAAGTAGTACACCCATGGACATATACTGTACCTGTCAAGAGCCATTTTATAAATCCATGGCTGGATGAGGGCCTCCCCACACCATGTGAGACATGGGGGCAATTTGACCATACTTCACCACGCAGGTCAGTGCGGGTTGGTGTAGGCAAGAGCAGACGCGGGAGCACGGGAGAGTACAACAATAGTTATTTGGTTCTTTCGGTAAAGTCACGTAGAAAGAAAATAAATTAAATAATAGAATAGACGTTTCGATTGCAACACAAGCAACCGTCATCAGGTATAACCAAAATTGAGAGAGAGAAACAAAACACAGACACGGAGACACACAGACAGACACACAAGCAGAGAGAGACACACACAGAGACACAGAGAGAGAAACACACAACATAGACACACAGAGACGAGTACAAAAGCTCTTGTTTTAGTACAACAATAGCTTTTGCTGCACTGCCCACTACGTAGCCCCATAGCCTGTAGCAACATGTGCATTGTGTCCATTAATTTCCATACACTAGCACATTGATAATAATCATCCAGATGATAATAGGCATAGTGTCGGTGATTGACAATATGTATATAGAAACGGGCGTCTTGAACACAAAAAGTCTAAATATCTCGAACAGCTGCGTAAAATGACTCTTCGAGCGCAGTGTTTGCACTTAAATTGTATTCACGCCACATGCTCGTCGAACTGATGTCATCGCTAAATTATTGTCCACTCTGTATGGCGCCGAATGGGTTCCTTGGCGTAGGTGGAGGACTCTTGCCCCTATAACGATGGAGAACCAACCAACCCTGACGAGATTTAAAAATGAGATCATGTTTATCTGCTGAAACAAAAGCTGCTGCGTGTCAATGTTGATGGACTAAGATAACAAACATAATGAGCACAAATGATAGCGAGCATAATTCATGAGTCGGACACATGGTTGGATCGAGGAGTCAGATGCATGGGGTCGGAGGGTAAAGTCCCTCTTGTGCCAGAGTCTGAACATGTGAGAACCTGGATATGTGAGAACCTGAACACGTGAGAGCATGGACAGGTGGCAGCCTGAACACGTGGGAGCCTGGACACGTGACAGCCTGGACACGTGAGAGAACAAAGAAGCGTTTCCCTTCCTTTGTTCTCAGCGAACGACGGCGTTGGCGAGTGCGTCTCCAGCCCGAGCTTCTGCTCACGTTCTGTTCCAGAAGCAGATGTTGGGACCCACGACGTCAGCTGCGCCGCTCGTGATGCGGAAGGCGAAGTTGTTGGGAGGGCACGGCTTCTCCATGTCGCAGTCGTTCTTCACCACCATGGGGACTGCACGCACGCACGCACGCGCAAACGCAAAAGACGATCGCCCCCCATTCCACCGGCGCATCCGAGCCAAGCCAGCACAGCGGCCCTCATGGTACTGATGTTTCTCTACCCGCCACTTGCTTGTGCCCGGGCCAGAACCAAACCATGATACGCTGGCCTCATAAGGCATCTGAATTTGGCGGCGGGGATCAAGCAGGGCCAGGGACAATGATGTGTTTGTTGCGTGTGCCATCAGTCGGTACAACTGGGAGACAGCGACACCGCGTCTTCTCCGTGCGTCTTGAGTGTGTGCGAGTGTATGTGTGTTGGTGTGCATATCAGTTTGTCTGCGTGTGTGTAGGCATCACCGCATTGTCTGTACGCGTCCCTATGTCAGCAGCTCAGATCCTTCAACAGAAAACAACCGCGGCACTTCCTGAGCCACCCCGGGCAGGGCTGTTATGGCAGATGAGGGGGTGGTATAGCTAGTTCCATTCCTGGGAACCTTTGTGCTCATGTCCTAGCATAGCCTCAGGACCAGTTCAGAAATCACTAGTCACTGATTTTTGCCGTGGTTGGGAATCAAACTCAGGTTCATTCCGCAGTGCACAAACCAAATCGACTTTATTATGATGCAGTATAGGCTTAATTACTATCATTATTATTAATAACTAGCCTTTTGCCCGTCCAAAGACGGGTGTATTGCAGCAAATCTGAAACTTGCAAGCGAAAAGCAGACCGTGACGTGATATTCATTGCATCCATTCGTATGCAATTTGTAAGGCCACGGTGACACAGACCTATTTCATTGAAAGATTATAATCCCTGGTTCATCATGAAGTCCTTTTTACTTCTGTAAGGACAGTACGGGGTGATGAAGGGACAGTACGGCTCCCCGTGGCCGTGGTTACTAATTAACGTAATGGGAACAGACAGGATCACGTTAGGGTAACGTGGGACCTACGTGGTCGCTAATCATGATTGACGCGACAAGCGTGACAGAGTGGCGTGAGGGGAAGCACGGCACCTAACGATAGTAAATTGTAATAAGTGCAGAGACAGACAGGGCCAGGCGCGGTGAGAGAGGGTTCGGGAATAGGGGCGTGGCCGGGTCGTGAGGGGGATAAAAGCCGGCGCGAACCGGGGCTCTGGGCTGCTGTTGTGTGGGAACTGCCGTCGCCGTCGGCACCTAGGAGCGGGTCGTCTTCATTATCCTGGAGTGGGCACCTTGTAGTCTTGGAAGGCTAGAGTTATGTTGTCTCAGAATAGAGATATCTAAGTTACCCAAGTGTATATAGTCACTCGCGGTTACTCGTTAAGTGATCAGTGAGTCGGCGGACTTTATTCATAATGAATTTACATATAACTGAACAAGACGGTGTCTCTGAGAGCTACATTACACTTTTATGTCTCAACAGCGTTACGGAGATCGTGTGACGTGAGGGTTCTGCCTTTGTAGTGAGGGTTGGAAGTTGACGCTGAGGAGGGGGGAGGAGGCGCCTCGGCCCCCTACGTGGAGTGACGTTACCTGCTAATTATTATTAATGGAGGGGGGGGTGTCCATTTGGATGACGTCACCTGTTCATGATTATAAATGAGGGGGGCTGGTCGACGTGGAGTGACGTCACGTGCGGGACACACAGACTTTCTTCGCTCATTATAGTAGTAAATATATTTCCCATGGTACATTGCTTTGTTGATATTTTAAGCTAAAATGCCTTGTGTTTCACATATTCCAAGTGTTGGCCATTACCGTAAGTGTTATTTGATGGATGGTGCTCCGAAAGCACCTTTATTGTTGTGAAGTGCACCATAAAACTCAAGACTCATTGAGACACCACCACTCCAAAACACGCACACGAACGTGGACTCGCGCGCGCGTGCACAGCGCAAACAGCAACATGTGGTCACAAAGGATGCGACATCTACATCAGCTCGGTTTGCACTCTGACTCTGCAGAAGAGTTTTCTCTGTGGAAGAAAACAGTCAACCTTCGTAAACTGCCGCGTGGACTTCTGGGATTTAAAGGTCTCACGATTGGCCGTTGAAACGTCCGCAGATGGAATGAATAAGCTTGGAGATGAATCTTCTCAGCAAGATCTTCCCTCGCCCATGGATTGCTTAGATATTAAGTCTCAATCCAAAGTGCCATAATGAATGTTCGCAGCAGATTTGAATTATCCCTTGGAATGAAAGGCCAAGCACTACTTGTGTTCTAGTATCATGTCTGAAACACACAAATTGAAGGGCACTTTTTGAAATGTACGTATGTATGTTGAACTTCTATTGCACCGTACATAGCCAACCGTGATAACCGGAGGTGCCGGGGGAAGGACAACAAACTAAACACAAAAAGAAGTTAGAAAGAAGTTGTTTTTAATCTAGATTAAAAAATTGTGTCCTTAATACAATCTGGGTGGCTCAGAAGTCAGTTTTCTGGAATGCCTTAAGAACCTCGGTATAAATCCGGGTTCAGCCACCCGTGATTAAATCGGGCTCTCAATTTTAGTGAGTTGATGGTCTCAGCCCATTTACAATGACTGCACGCAAAAAAATCCATGATCTTAACTTTGATCTTCATTCAATTGTGCAAAAATGCCATCTTTGAGAATTAATTTGGTTCGATTGCAAAGCAATTAACATCTTTAGGTATGTGGATAAGAGGTCATTTGAAGAGTGATCTCAGAACTAGGTCTGTTTCATCTCCTTCCGTGGAATTTTTTTGGGATCGCGGATGCCCTGCACGAGTTCCAAATGGCCGCTCGATTCCATCGCGTGGCACCGACAGTGAATTTTTTTTTTTATAAATTAAAACCATATTTTTAAACCTGACATTTGCTCACCGTGACATCTATACACCGCACACATTGCACCCACGCACAGGTCCAACCCTAGCTGGACACGTGGCAAGTAAATAATCCCTGAGGTACAACCACGGCCACAACCACATCATTAGCAGCCGCCTGTAGTGCAGAAAACGAGCCATGGTTTGTGGATTTGCTCGCATAACATGCACATGTCGTCAAGCGAATAGCAGCTGCCATTTGTTTACTTGATGTTGGGGGGGGGAAGGAATTCACTCTGAGCAATGGAGTTCCTCAGGAAGGTAGTTCAGCAAGTAGGTGAATAACCTGGCCATGCAGATTGAGTGGTTTCCTCGTGTATACATGGGTTTTCTCTGGGTATTCCCATTTTGCCCACATGAAAACACACTTAAAGAACAGAATTTGCCGATTATGCCAAATTAGAAGCCTACTGAAAATGAGCCTTGAGACGTAGTGAGCCCTTTGTTTGTATATATATATTTTAAAGCGGCTCTGTCCATCCGTAATGAGGGAGCCAACATTACTCTCACGATAATCATCTGCTATGCAATAAACTTTAGAATTAAATTGCTTTGCTTTTAGGGACTTCACCGATAGGAAAACGGCGATATTTATTCAAGGGTTGCCCAATACTTGGAGACACAAACGAGAGCAAATATATATCATGGCACCTTTTTGCCCGGATCAAAGCATGGGAAATAAGAATAGGTTTTACCCTTTCTGGCAATAAAACAGGTGTTAATGTGTTTAAACACCAAGGAATCAAGTCTGCATTAACCACACGTAATTGTGGTGAACACGCAAAGAAATATGCTCTGATAATATGAACATTGTCTTTGAAACTGATTTCCCTACACCAAAGACAGCCTTCTGGAAATGCACGTGCTAACGTATTGTGCCCCGATGTGCTACCCATCAAATCGCATACGCTAAATAAATACTTCTGAAGACATGCTGCAACTCTTTACATAATCCACACATATGCAGACGTTTTCCTACGTTGTGTTGCTAAAACTATGCTAACGAGCTGCCCAGAAACATTAAGTTTGCCAAACGCACATTGTGCAAGTCTAATCATTATCGCCTTCAAGTTGCTCTGAGCACGTAAACATAACTGTTGTCACACTTTCACAATTCCCACTGTGATCAACAAACAAACTTACACTTTCTTTTTATCCAGTGCCTTGCACCCCCCCCCCCCCCCCCTTGAGACCACTACATAAAAAAACATTTGATTGATATTTACGAGAGAAAATAAATCGCATGTTTTTATGCATTCATTAATGTGGGGCCCTAATTAAAATTAGCTTGAAAATGTGGGACCGCCCACTCCCCCACCCCCCCATGGCAAGCTTCTGGATCAATCTTCGTCTTTATCGGTACAGTGTAAACATGCTGGATAGCATTTGCTTAATAAATGGCAAACACTAAGCAGTTTTTTTTCTTTATTTTATGCTTTGACAATGACATTAAAGCAACGCAACATAAGCGCATTGCCCAAATGTCATCATCCGTAGCAACAACGAGATTGAGCAATGGCATGATCAAACTCATTTGAATGCAGAGTATTTCCCTTGGAGGCGCTACGATGCACATTGGGTCGGCAAAGATGAATCGATTCAAAATCCGCAATGCGTGCATCAAATGATGCAGGTTATACTCTATGCTGTATCTACCAATCTTGATTTGAAGCTTTCGTGACTGCAGGAATCCATACTCGTTGGTTCTTTCGGTAAAGTCACGTAGGTAGAAATCAAACAAATCACGACGTTTCGATCGCAACACACTGTATCTACCATTTATATAAAACAGAATGTTTACTTCGAATGATACACTGTTGCAAATGTTACCATCGAGTCCAATGGGAATAAATCGACAGGGAAAAAAATCGGCAGAACAAGTCAGTGAAGATAAAAGAGCAGACCTTAATTTTTTTCTCTGTTATTGCACCGGACACCTGGAATTACATCGCCTTAAAACACGCCCTTGCTTATCCTTTTTTTTTGCCGATTTCTACTACCTACGTTGCAGTACTTTATTTCACGTTTTTTTTCTGCTGTGGATATTTTGGTGACCTGTGTCACTGGCAAACGTGACCATCCTTGTCTCTTGGGTTCTCAACTGGTAAAAAAAAGTAAAATTGAAACTTTTTGTACTTACTCATGCCACCAGGAGACCACATCTAGAGGGTTTTTTGGCCTTCTCTTCCACGCTGGTTATTAAATATTTTTGAAGAAGTGGGAGTACCCACACTTTACCTCACCACTCACAACCCAGCGATCGCCTAATTGTGGGGTACCCATTGATACTGCTGGGTGGGAAGAGGCGGTAGGGGTGTCTGTGAAAAAGAGCTTTATAGCTCATCGGATTCCTCCAGCACGATTCCGATTCTGGGGGATTTCAGAAACTTGCACCATTGTTTCAACTGCCATATCGGGGAGGTCAAACCGGTGACCTCTGAATTACAAGTCCAGTGGAAAGGATTCTGTCATAATGAGAAAAACATGTATTCTTCATTTCAATCTTGACCCTGAATCGTGACAATGTATTTCATTTTGGGAGTGAAGGGAATCGTGAAATGCCAAACGCTCAGGGTGCCAAAAGGTTGGTCGCAGGTTGGCGAGACCTCATCATCAACATCCTCAGCCATTTACACCATTGGAACCTCATTTGCCAGTAAAAAATATGATGATTGTTTTTTTACCCTTCTATCTGCCAGCAAAACTGACACCTTTTTTACAAGGAGTCATGTTTGCATAGACCATACCTGCAGCCATAATGCATTATGGCTGCAGGTATTGTGGTATTGTGGTCTATGCAAACATGACTCCTTGTAAAAAAAGGTGTCATATTTTTACTGGCAAATGAGGTTCCAATGGTGTAAATGCTTACCCCGAGCTCTCATACTCTGATGGTGCATTGTCTTTGAGTTGTGCGCCTTTTGGCGTCATCTGGTCCAACCCATGTGAGACTAGGCTCTAAGGAAAGCTGTCTCGGGTGTGGACCAATCAACTTCAAGGACAGTGCATATATTATCAGAGTTATGTTTTTCGTTTGCATTATGGCTGCAGGTATTGTGGTCTATGCAAACATGACTCCTTGTAAAAAAGGTGTCAGTTTTGTTGCCAGATAGAAGGGTAAAAAACCAATTATCATCCTCAGCCATGATCTATCCACTGCTTGTGTGAAGGTCTCCCGTAGCCAACCGATGAGCGTGGTTGACTGCGTACGGTGCGAAAGAAGTTCACCATACATACGTACATGACTCACCGTCTCGTGATGTATAAAAAAATACTCTAGCTCCTGCACGCGGGCCAATTTCATTGCTCCATCTCCTCGTTGTCGAACTCAAGGGCGTGTTCGCTTCTCTTGGCTGGCCTCAGTGTATTGTGAACGAGGGGCAATCGGTACGTTCACTTTTTGGCAATGATTTAGAACATCGGTCAGCCCACAATGTTCTAAGTCTACCAACATCATTGGGCGTGTATCATCATTCATGCCAATTATCAGCCAGAGTGGGGGGCCGGTGAGGGCTCAGCTTTTTAGTACACATATATAATGTTGCCCGACAACTCAGCTGTGCATGCACGGCGATACGTTTCAAAATTAATGAAAGTGCAGCTGCGCCTCTGGAACAAACGCCGCGAGATAGCTCATCGGCGGCAGCTGAAATCACAATCGAATCCCAATGTGCGCTCCCGCCGTGAAGGCGTTGCATAGGCAAACAGGGCACCAACTTACTGGGGCTCGAGGCTTTCGCCGCCGTGCTGTGTGTCTCTCCGCTGTACTCTCGGCTTTCACCACGAGGTTGTCCTACAGTTACGTCGGACGTTTCGCTCCACGTGGTGCCGCCATCTCCATGGCCTGGGAGCGAAACGTCGGGACACCGTGCGGTACAACCAAAAAGAAAACCACGTCCGAGAGCTATGCGCCATTTTTCTTTCGCGGATATGAAATGGGGACAAGGAGCCTCTTGGGGAGGTGCAATCAGATGCGTTTCTTCACGACGCTGGCCAGCGCAGCTCGGTGAAGACGGATAGCAAAGGCACTGGAGCAGAGCACAGCACAACACTGGAATTCGCTTCACTGCCCTCCGCTGATAGCGCAGCGCCGCAGCAGCCTATAACAACAACCTGTTCTATGCACGGTGGTCACTCATTCGAGGGCTATCCAGGCTCAGGCCTTCTTAGCGTATCATATCTGACTGGATCGCCGCATTCCGGGCGATTTGGTCAAAGGCATAAACAGAGTTAGGCGCGTAAGATCACACAGTGAAGAGGAGGCAAATATCAGCTATTACTCAGGGAGACAAAGGTAAAGCAACCTGAAGGCGAGGTAGCATATGAGAGGCCGAGAGAGTGAGACGGGATCTATCCATCTGGTGTCATAACTGAGGCTTAATATCCATGATAAATGATTTCCACCTTCTGTGATCTTCAGCCTCCAACTGTATCACATTGTCCAAATGATTAATCAGTTTCCTTTCTCTTCCCCTCCTCCTTTCCATTTCATCCTCACACAATCATCTTCGTCATATCTCCGGCCGTGACCCTATTAGGATATGTGCCGCATACGCCACCTTCTTTCTCACAAGATCGGATGGATGAGGGTACACGCCAAAGGGATAAAAGTGTGGCCAGATGCAATCTCTGTCGTCGAACTCATTGGCAACACATTCCTGCGGAGGGAGCTGGTAGGAACGTTGGGTTGCTCGGTCAATGGCCAGGATCAACGGCGGCATGGTGTATTCCCCAAATATGCCAGACTGCCCCACCCTCCCCACCCAGCCCCTCCCCACCCTCCCCACCCTCCCCACCCAGCCCCTCTCCACCCTCCCCACCCAGCCC
>CM025632.2:6734072-6752074 GCA_014621495.2 Entosphenus tridentatus | reverse complement strand
CTCCCCTCCCCACCCAGCTCTACCCTCCCCACCCAACCCCTCCCCACCCTCCCCTCCCCACCCAGCCCCTCCCTCCCCACCCAGTCCCTCCCTGCACGACGGACACAATAATCCCCTGTGGGCTGGTGTAACCAGGAGGTTCCTACCAGCATGAGTTTAATATATAGTTATCTCATTGCCAAAGAGTATGCCCAAACCCCTGCCATTGTTTCTCTCTGGACTCGGCTTGCTGATTCTCACCACATGTTCTGCTGCAAAGTGCCACTCGCCCATGGGGCGAAAAATAGCTATGAAGTCAAACAGGATTTCATCAATGCAAATAGTCTTTTCGACTTCTCAAGGCATTGTCTTTGCTAATTTTAGTTTTTTTAAAACAATCCAAAGTGTGTTCTCGATACATATTTGCTGTGGGTGCACTTTAAGTTGCGGCTTACTAAGAGAAGATATGATGCAATGTAAGAGGAAAATGTGGGTGGGTTTCTTTTTTTTAACACAACTTTAAACAAATAAAATTTAACGTTTAAATATTGTGCTTTATATCCTGCTTTGTTAAACGGTATGCACAGATGTGCAATGTAACGAAACACGTTTTGTATAAATATTGTGAAATATAAATCTCGAAAAAAAATGGAAAATATAGGTATGCGTACACAAAATGACTTGTAGATTGCATTTGTTTTACCCGTTTCCGAGTTCAATGTTTGCTAAACATCTATGGCAAGAAGTGCGTTAGAAGCAAGTCAAAGGGTTACGTAAAAATATGAAGACATGCGAACAAGGAGTGACCAACGACGTTGTTAACGTGAAGAAAATTTTAAGTGGCAATGGGCGTCAGAGACGTGATGAGGACAACCGAAGAGGGGCGAGAAACAAAAACGAAGTCCGGAGTGGAGGCCGAACGAAGGGAAAAGAAGCGGAGAGAGATCGCGAAGGAGTTCGCCGTTGGAGGACATCACAGAGTTTGAAGGCCATCGACTGGACAGCAACAACGGAGGAAAGGAAGGAATGCAAGACAATGGTGGAGGCTGTTGTCCTGCAGTGGGGCGTTACAGACTCACAACAACAACGACGCTACCACAGTCGGGCTTCGTGCACGTTTTGAAATGTTTCCTTTCAGATTGGTTAGGCCAGCGGTCAGCAACCTGCGGGAGCCGGCTCTTTGAGGACTGCTTCGTGACGTTGTTTTTTAAGGACTCACCGTCTCGTGTTCACCACACAGTGCATTGTGGCTCTTGGTATACTGAGTTGAGTTTTTTTTATTACCGAATTTGAAAAAAAAAGGTCTCTTCTTGGTTGCTTTGGTTGCCGACCCCTGCGGCCAACGGCCAGCAAAGCACGCGGTGTACCTTTGGAGTCAGCACCACATCACGCCGCCTTTTTCTCCTTACCCATAGAGTTAACCTCGAGGCAACGGGCTGTTTATTTTAAGCAGAGTCAACACAAGAAGCCCATGGCATGTTATGACATGCGTCATTAGCAATTGAACCTGTGTCTGTTATACTAAGTGATATACGGTGGCACAACTGTGCATAATTGATAAACTGGTAAAATATAACAACTAATATTTAGTATGCAGAACAACAATTGTAAATCATGCTGGCTGAGGAGAGAACTCCAAACAGTGTTTCGCAATTCCAGTCTCTGACTACCAATCTTTTCTCGCCATCTGCAAATTAAGCAATGGAAAACTGCTTACACCTAATAATAGTTGCCAATCACGCAGAAAGGACATCACAGCTATTTCGGAGATCCCTTGAAGTGACCGCTGATCCACACATTAGGGTGGCAGCACTTTCCCATCTGCTTCAGAAGCAATGTTTGCCACATGAGTAGCACCAAATGTTTTTCTATATGTGCCAGAGAGCTTGAATGTAGCCAATTTAAGTCCGGAACCTAATTTCATAGGATTAACTTACCAATAACATTACTAACCAGGCTCGAAATTGCTTAAGTTCCGAGACTGAGGATGATGTGTGGGTGTTGACACAGCAGTAGAGTGACATTTTAGTACAACCGTGCTCCCGTTTATTTATATCCATAATACAGCGTTAGAGTGCACGACTCTCGAACGTAAGGTTACGAGTATGTAAAAATCCTCGTCGGGGTTCAACTTAGCTCTAAGCTTAAGGTTAACAGCAGGAAGACCACTTTGTGGGGAAGTCGTCAGTGGTTGTGCAGTGGAAAGACCCGCTTCCACGATATGAACGTGTCCTCTCCACCTTTGGCTCAGAGCAGTAAATAGGAGATGAGAACGACCCTATGATTGGAGTGGGATTTCACTTTGTATTTCTGTTCAATTCAAAAGTAATACAAAACAGTGCCTCTTTTTTGGAACGAGCATTTAGCCAGCACTCTATTTGTGGCCCAAATGCATTGTGATTAGCGTGGGCCCTGCCCAGTTTCCCCGAGATTTATAGCCCGGAGCCAGGGCCCTTCGGCGGCCGGTGGGTCCAGGTGCAGTTACACCGCCTGCACACTCCATCGCTACATCGTTGGAGCAGCAGTGGATTAGCAAGGAGGTTACACAGTTTGATTCCAACCGCCTGCACTAGATTCAGCATCTGGAGATACAGGTGTATTTTTTTTATGCAATACGAACACAAATCGTATTGCATTCAACAACAATGATTACAATATAGCCCTGGGAGAATTAGCAATCAGGGTAGAACTTGGGGTGGATCATAGCCAATACAGAAGTACCATTGAATGGATGCGAGCAGGTGGCGAGAATTTGTCCGGTGTCTTAATGCGACTTACCGATTTTCTTTTCCGTTTTGCTCTCATCTGGAAGGAGAGGAAACAAATATTAACCACGAAGGCGACAAAACACGGTTGTTGCTCAGAAAGGGAGCAACGCACGCGTGCTTACTACGCGGCGAGCCTACGGAACCTGATTGCTACGTCCAGGTGCGTGGTATGTGGATTGGGGTGGCTGCTAAAAACGGCACAGGGAAAAAAAGGTACGATAAAAATGGCACAAGAAAGAATCAAAAGGTTAGGGTTAACCATCTCTTTCATTCAGATCTGTGTACAACTGTTAGTACGGTACTTATAACTGCTAATGCAGTCCCGTTTCATTGTGCTACTTATTCCTAGTTCTCACTTGTGCCATTATTACCTAAGATCGGATGCGCCGACATCAGATTCGATCGGCGGCGATGATGCAGAGTAATTCCACACTCCTCTGCAAGCGGCTTTTATTGCCAAAGGTTTAAAAGAAACACGCGCAAACATGCTTCACATCTATCACGTTACCAAGCAAGGGCAAGAGAGTGGAGAAGGGTCGCGATCGACATCGCGTACAAGACGTCTCGACAGAGGGCTTACAGCACAAAGATAGAGGGAAATGACGCTTACACGTCGGTATTCCACCAGCAAAGCCCACGTTTGTTGATAAAAAAAAATCTGTCATCGTATTGCGAACTCGCCACCTACCAGGGCTGCACCCGCCGTGGCATGTCGTGGGTGTCGAGACAAGCAATGCACGTGAAAGACACGTTTAGAGCTGGCTAAAAGAGACTCGTGACATTTTTTCACATTTTATTCCTCCCTTCAACGAGGTGGCGTAAAAGCCAATACACACTGACGACGGTACCTTTAAATACACAGTAGAGCATGCACAGTAGGACCGAGTCGATAGCCAATAGCTGCATAGAATTCATATCGTTTTGGTAGAGTATCAATCATCTTATCCATGATGAAGTGGGAGCGAAGTTTGCGGATCCTGTCCGTGATCAAACCCCAATAAACAATTGGGAACCGTTCCCTCGTTAGACGCCCCAAACTTCTAAAGTCTTGCCATGCTCCTGCCACCAAATTGCTGGAAACTCATCGAGTCTTCAGGATAATCACATCCAACCATACCTACAAATGTTACGTTATCAATGACGCATGTATCATAATACTAAAGAGCGCCAGTTTCAAATAAACCAGCCACATATATCCCTCTCTAAAACTGTAGTCAAGGTTGAGTGTCACCTAACCCCATTTTAGTACCCTCCTTGTTGCCCATTTACATTGATGCATGGATAGCTCCAAGCTTGAGTCCAATTTATATAATTATGTATAGTAAGAAATATATATGTATGTTGAACTTTATTCGCACCGCACGTAGCCAAGCGTGCTGTTCGGAAGTCCGGAGGAAAGACAACAAACTAAATGCAAAAAGCTGTTCTAAAGATATTAGTTTTCGATCAAGATTCGAAAGTACGTAGCTTCGGTGGCTTCCTAGTATCGGAAGAGCGTTCCGGACGGCCGCAGAAGCGCGTCTTGAAAGCACGTGATGCGGTGACCGTCTTTGTTCGATGTGTTTGCCAAAAGCCGCCACTGCTGTGAGGGTGTCCGGAGTTCGCGTGATGATTAAGAAGTACGTGCCCAGCGTGAGCACCTTTAAGCCAAGACAATCCTGTACGTCAGGGCATCTCACATGCCTAGGGCCCCGTGGCTACACCATGCTTGCTGGCAACAGCCAGTTTGTTGCCTTGCTCGTCTTATCTACAATAACAAATCACCTGGAATGTGCCTCAGCTCGTTCGGATCTCAGACGGCTAAGCAAGCGGAGCCCTGGTTACCGCTCTCAAGGGAGATTTCCTGGAAAAAACGACCAGGTGTGGTTATAATTATACGACTCGAAATGTGTTCGTTGTTCCACACCGATGCTTCTGGATATTAGGACAGTCTTTTTCCGAACGCAGTCCTGTACCGATTAAAGCAGCACATTTGATAACTGTAATTTGATAATCGTGCCCTGGGTTCTCAAACCCACACTGCTGCACCCCAGGGAAGCACAGACGCTCCGAGGCTGTGATCCCCCTGGAGAGAATGACTCAATGGCGTGACCGACCCTGGCATAATGGATAATCAGGGTCTGGCAAAGCGGCTGTATTTCCACGTGTGACACGCGCTGACCGCAATGAGCTCAGCGTCTGATCAATGAAGCGACCAACCTCCACTGTTCCAGTAAAATAAAAAAAATAACCCTCTTTTCTCGTTAGCCAGAGCTATTTATATACCTGAAGAAGAAATTCCCACTTAACTATATTATCATATTGTCCAAAATAGCTTTATTTTTCAACAGCCATGAAACTCAACTGCCCATGATAATGTCCCAATGCTGACATGTAGGCATACGCGTGGTACAAATAAATACTGCAAATAGATGAATAATAGCACTTCCCATGTTCATTATTAATACAGATTTATAGCTGGAATACTTAAAGCGAGCTTCATGTTGCAGGCAATAGCTCTTCTGTAAAGCAATTAGCAGACACGAAACGGTTCAATTCACTGGTTAACACAACAAATATAAAGCTACAAAACACAGATACCCATGTCACGGTGCATGCCTGTGACTATTCATATGGGGGCAAGGTTGGTAAAGTCCAAACCCAAATGGGTCTCCAAACGGCCAACAGCTGTCAGTACAGTAAATGGGTCAATGGAACCCATCTGGACAAGCCTTTTAGTGGTCATGCCTGTAAAGCACTATGTATTGCATTTTTTTTTTGCATGAATAGTGCTATAGAAATAAAGTTTGAGTGATTGAGTGAAATATCCTCCTGTACGAGAGAACTTCTCAGCCACTCCGATTTTCCCTCCATTCTACAACGCGTACCCACCCCCGTTTTAGGAGGAATTTGCCCAACGTGGGATGCAAGTCACATTCCCCGACGGGGAGACTTCGGATCCGACAGAGCTCTCGTTGGAATAAAAGACAGGGTGGCTTCACAGTAGGGCTGGAAGATTTGGGGAAAATATCTAATTGCGATTTTTCTGACAGATACTGCGATTAAATTTGTAAAAGTCAAGCTTCAGTTCAATATTCACTGTGTATTAGATTTAAAACACGTGATGGAGCATTACCACATGATACCATCAAAATACGAATTGCTCTATATATTATAATGTAAGGATGAGAACTTAAAATATATTGATTGCTTCCAACATGTATTTATTTAAATGTTTTAACTAAAATAGAACAATCAAACATAGAACAACTGTTAAGTTAAATAAATAAAGTTATAATAATAAAAAATAAAACAATTTCAATAATAAAGTAACAGGACTTTTCAAATTTGCAAAAAAATCGCAGCCTTTGCGATTAGCTAATCGAATTGTTTCAAATTGCGATTTCGATTTGAAATCGATTAATTGTTCAGCCCTACTTGACAGCCTTCTCACGGCTGTCGCCGCAATGTTTAAAGGCGAGCGCCGCCGCTGGATAACACGCACGCACGCACGCAGCCTTGCGCGACTTTTCGCTATTCCGGTTAAACGCGGAGTGACCCGCAAAATAACGAAAGGTGTTTCGGCTAACTGATAGGTACGGTGATAACGTGAAGAAGGGGTGGGGTGGGGGAGATTGTAATTTAGCTGTGCGTGGCTCAAATGAGCAATCAAAACCGGCCACTCCGTTAAGTGATTTCTCCAGCACACAAACTTGCATTTATAGTGACGATTTTTTTCTCTCTCTGTCCAAATTTCTGGTGTACGGTATTCATCATCCTTGCACCACACTTGAATGTTTTTGAGTTAAAAGCACAATGACAACACAATACATCAACATAAATATTATCAGCTATTTATGACCATTATGATGATATCTTTGGTATGTGTATAGAGTTGGGCACTCATTTCCTCGTGCGTTAAACCAGACAGCATGCCTTTTGTGTGCAAGATAGATCTTATCGCAGCAGTATCTTTCCTGAGTGTTTCAAACCACAGGAGGATTACTGTACACGCGAGGGATCGTGCCAGTTGCGACAGGAACGTGTGTACACTTGGCAAGCAATGGGCGCTCTATCGGAGACAGTATTTATAGATATTTGTTTAATTATTCACAAGGCAAGTCAAGCGTACACGGAGTGTTTATTATGAAGCACAAAGTGCATCTAAACCGCGTGGTTTTTTCTGTAACTCCACGGCAAAGGCACCGGATGCATTACCCCTGGATAAGATGTTCGTTCAGGAAAGGCAAGCAGCTAGAGCTTGAACGGGTACCTGAATGCATTGACTAACTTTGAGCGTAAATAACTCCAAAACAGTGTAACATAACGCACAAGGGCAACGCTTGCAAATCTTTGCCACGTTTTCACTTTGCCGGGGAACAATACATTTTTGGTACAAATTGGTCAAGAAGTTTGGATGACCCGTATACCCCCAAAAACATGTTGGCTTTTAAATCACATTCAGTACAGAACTGTAGTGAGAAACACAGAAGCGTAATGATTCTAGATTTGAAGCTTTCGTGACTTCAAGGATTCATACTCTTTGTTTTTTTCGGTAAAGTCACGTAGGTAAAACAATCAATAAAATAAAATAAATGAAAACAACTAAATTAAATCACGACGTTTCGGAGGCAACACAAGCTTCCTTAATCAGGTAAAAAAAAGGCACAGCAAAATAACTGTAGCTATAAATAACTGTAGCTACAGCTATTTTGCTGTGCCCTTTTTTATCTTTACCGAAAAAAACAAATAGTAAGAAGCGTCATGGTCAATGAAAGTTTCTCAATAGGCGCAGCAGAACGACGCCTTCTCGTGCTTTCTTATTGTTATAGAATTGAATTTCAAAGGTATCGAGAAAGCCATTCAATTCTATACGTTGCAAGTACCACCACAGTGCTTGCAAGGGTGGGTGGGAGATGGCAGGAGGGCGTTCGAGGCACCGCAATGAAAGTGCCTCATGCCAGGTGGAGTAAACATGCACCTTTTGGCCCACGTTGCCATGTAGGTGGAACCTTTGACCCAAAGTTGTTTTCAAGTTAAAATCCTGGCTGGGGATCCGTGTAACCCATCATACTTTATTGGTCGATAAAATGACTGGCAGAATTAGTGCAGGCGGGAGAACAAATAGATTTAACATTTTACGCGCAGCTCTTACGATCGCGATGCCGTTAAATGTACAGTATTGTGCTGTATGGTTAGACGTATTAAGTTATTTATATTCCCAAATGCATCTAAAAGGAGAAGGGCTAATCCCACACTTCCATCACATCAACTTCCCCGTGCTCGTAACTCGTGTTCACGTCACGTTCGGGCTCACCAGCACGGTTTTTCCCGTTGTCCAATTTCACAAATGTATCCAACACATCCCTTCCTCCATTATCTTCACCTGCATTGCAAAATACGGCAAAAGAGCACCGCGCGTGTCGCACAATGCATGTGCGTGCATGCATGTGCGCGTGCGCAACGCTGCCTCAACGGAACGTGGCAGGTACCACTCGGCAAACAAAGAGCTCGGAGCCAAAAAGGGCATTAGCTTTGCGAACCGTGAGCGATGAGGCCTCAATATTGGAATTGAGCAGAGGGTGATGTGTTTCGATTAATTATTCAGAGGCAACGGTGGTCATGGACATCGTGAGTTTTAACAAAGTCTGTAAATTCTTTGAAATTACTGGAGAGGCACATTCAATTGGGTGCTTCTTTCATTTCATTTAAAAATGTTTGTACAAAGTCTGTATTTCCCCCTACGCCTCACGCATGAATTTGACTCATGATTACCGTGACAATTTAATTGCCTGACATACGAACACCTCCAATTGGCACGGTTGGCTATGTATGCTGCCAAAGATGTTCAATAAACATACATACATAGATACGTGCGCATGAATATACTGCCCACTGAATACGCCTCAAGACACAGCGGTTGGTTACCTTTGCTCAGCTCCATGTCGAGAGCACGCAGGGCGTAGGGGCGCACAATGTTGCTGAGCATCAGCCACAGGAGGCCAATGCACCCGGCGATGACCAACACCCTCACCATCATTCCTACAAGCATGTTGGGTCAGGGGGCAGGGGTCAGAGGTCAGCAGGTGATGGGGGTCATCATGCAGCCCCGTGTGCCCCGTAGTAGCTCCAGTTGAGGCGGATGCTTTATTAGCTTCTTTGGGAGGCACTGGGCCCATGCAAGCCAATTGGAATTTTGCAAAAAAAAAAAAAGGGGCTTGGGCACAAATCATGAGGGGGAAAACTAAATTTCTTAATTTAACACGGAGGCTTTCGCAAACAACATCCATAACAGAGGTTTTTGGGGTAGATTGCATAAATATAAATGTGTCCTTAAACCCGCCACCACCAAACACAAACCCACCACACGTACTCGAATGGTAAATGTTGTGGGTTTACTCTCCAACACACCAGTGTGCTCAACTATTGACAAATTGGCATCTTTTGTTTACGTGACAAACCTTAGTTTAATTGGCTGTGTCGGGTGGTGGCGGGTTTAACGACACATTTCTATTGACGTGATCTTACCCCCAAAAAACCTGTGTTTATTAATGTCAGGATTGAACACGATGTATAACATTCAAGTATACTGATGTACATTTTCATCGAGGCTGTTTTCTTTCTTTCATAAAGCGCAGCCTCGCTCCTTGTAGCTGGCAGCATCCATTACACGTGAATTTGCTCGTAAAACAAAAAAGCTCACGTACCCCATGTCAAAAAAAACCAACCTATGCACTAAACCAATTGCCTCCTTTTACACACGCGGGCTTGTCGGAGACGATGGTGACTTAACGAGGACGGGTGTCGTGTTTGTCGAGGGAACGGGCCATTGTGAAAACGCCTCATTGTGTAAAAACAACAACACAAATGACTCACCCGACAGCCTCATTCTGTTAACGTCGCAAGCGTCCCTCCCGCTCCCCGTTCGCCTTGGCGCACACACGAGGGTGGAAGGGAGAAAGGGAGCGTAAACGAGATACAGGTGAGTCTACACACACTGCACGGTAAAGTTACAACCACAGGAATTGAAGGTAAAATAAAGCTACACTTCGCCAAGCTGAGCCACATTGGACTGGACGACGCCAGTTTACCCAATGTCAGCCCAGTTTTTTTTGACAGTAAATAAATAAAAATACACCCTTCACTTGATAATAAACGTTTTTGGGTTATTTATAAATGTGTCGTAACCCTCCACCACCCGACACGCCAATCAGCAAAAAGGTGTTACGTTGACAAAAGACAAATAGTTCACTACTATAGCCCACCTTCACGTTTTTAACCAAGTATCAAACATAAAAAAACACCTTTCAACACGTAAAACTAACACATTCCAGTCATTCCCAATACACGCCAGTGTGTTAAGATCTCTCTGCGCCATGTTGGTAATGCGGTTTTTTTGTTTTACCATCACCTCACCATGCTGGTCAGAGCAGGTTGGTAAATGTTGGAGGGCGGTGGGAAGGACAAGCATAACCAGTTCTGATGTCACTGGCCTTCGGATGTTAGCCGTGACCGAAAATCAAACTCGGTTACCGGGTTCATAGCGTGACGTGGCAACCACTTCTCTGCTGCTTCACGCAACACATTCAAGCAATGAAGTCAATCCAAAGGTCAATCGTTTCCATGCAAATATCTTATTTCCACCCACCAGAGCCCACTGTGAGGAGCAATTATTTTGAAATGTAAATGTACTGAAATGCGCGATTGCAATCATCAAGTCGGTCAATGACACTGCTATTAGTGGTCTGACATCCCTTGCAAGTAGTCATTGTCAGTGCTATCCTTTCATCATCTAGGCAAGAGTTATGTGGACACCATAGAAGGTAAAGGTGCAGCCCTGAAATGTCTTGCACCTGCCACTGCTGGCAGAAGGGAGCTATAGTCACTCTAGAGATAGCTTATTTTGGCCTACTCTTCCACGCAGGCCAGGCATCTTGGAAGAGGTGGTAGCACCCACACTTTACCCCACCGGTTTACTAAGTTGTGATGAACTCATTTTACCACTGGGTGGATACAGGCTTTGGGGGGAGGGGAGGATACAAGAAACGTGACCATTATGTCGACTACCACACTCCGTGGAGATTGAACCGGCGATCAAGGGGTCGCAAGTCTCGTGTGGTCACCAGTCAACACCATGGCAGTATCCAGAGATAACGAGCGGTGAATTAACATTCCTCTTGTTGCTCACTCAACAGGCTGGACTTGTTTGAGGACAAAGGCAATCATCGCTTTTGTTTTTTTGTCCCAAGGCAACCTGCCGTAGTTTTGTAGAAGGGCACATTCTTGAAGAGCTTAAAATAATTCCTTTTTTCTTCTTCTTCTTCAAATATATAGACGCAGAAAAGAGTTGCAGGAATTATGAACGTTTTTGGGCAATGGGTTAACCTGATACCTCTTGTGCAAGGGCAGCACTTAGGGACTAGTAGTGGTGCTGGTTTAAATATGCCCAGTTGTTCACTCATTGATGACCCAATTCATTTCTGTATTGCACAAGCAGAAGCCACGCAGTTGCATGTGTGTGGCCAATAAAAGCACAATTTGTGTCCATACAGACACACATTGTCTTGTGTAAACGTGATTCACCGCACATTGCATTGCTAAGACTCTAAAATACCGTGTAGATGGTACAAAGAAGGTTTGCAGACCTTGGTGAAGATCTACCTATCAAGACAAACTCAAGATCCCATGTTCACCTGATAGCGTCTTGAGCACAAAGCCCGGAATAACACCCGAGTATAATTTATAGATGTTATTTACTCTAGCAGCAGCAAGGGCACAGTGAGCTTGTAAGCGTATATATATGTGGGTGTCCTGCAAACGGTACAAATGTTATACGGGACAGATTTTAGTTACAAGTATGGTCACATAGGTCACGGTACAGATCAGTACGCGCTTTATGTGTTAGAATTTAAATGCAATTTAAACAGCATTTGGGCAGAGAGGTGGTGTAGTGGTTCGCGCACCGAGCTATCAACATGGCAAGCTGAGTTTGATTCCCTGCCACAGCGACGATCGCTTAAACAGGTCACCCACCAGCCCTGAACAGGCGTGGTGAAGTATGGCCAAACAACCCCCATGAGTGACGCAGCGTGGGGAGGTCTTTATTGAGCAGTGGATTGACAAAGGGCTGTACATACACATTTATATTCCACTTTTACAATCTAGTGGTGATAAAAGCTTTGTAAAAAAAAACACATGTTAGGCCTGCATGAAGTGTAATCATTATACTGATTGAAAGATTCGAATGGGGGGGGGGGGTGAAGGCCATTTTCCCCGTGCAAATGTTAATTTGTTGTATAAATCAGCACCGCACGTTCAGGCGACAACCATTTACTCCAGAGGGTTCATTGTCCGCGAGGAACGATGTGCACGTGCCTCTTGGCAGCGAGGCCGCAACTCAAGTGAACACCGAAAGAACTGGGTAAGAATGACTGAATCCAGTCGCATCTGCTATTTTAAACGAAAATAATTAATGGAGACTGCCGTCAGCAGTTGCGCATGAGCACAAATATAAAAAAAACGACCCAAGGTGGCTGAAAGCATCATCGTCATCACGAGTGAATATTTATTTATATCGCACCTCCCATTCGATCCGTTTCAAGGCGCCCTGCGAGAGGAACCCACCCGTGGCAGCTGTCCCCTCTGTAGCACGAGGTGATTTTAGGCCAGAAAAGGTGCCATGTACCTATGTTGGAACTTCTTTCGCACCGTACGCAACCAACCGTGCTAATCGTGCTCACGGAAGATAAACGAACTTGACTTGAACACAGGCAGCGAGAATATGACCACTCGTGATGACAATTTGAAGCAAATTTTCTGATCTCGTCAAAGAACATGAACCATCTCGCGAGAGTAGTTCATCCTCGCAGCACCGGCTTGTTGCTAGCCATCGAGCAAGGACGGTCACCGCATCGCGCGCTTTCAGATGCGCTTCTGCGGCCGTCTGGAACGCTCTCCCCCTTCCGATGTTAGGAAGCCACTGGAGCGATGCACTTTTAATCCTGAACTGAAAACGAATTTCTAACAAACTGTCTTTTTGTGTGTTAGTTTGCTGTCCTCCCCTGCACCTCCGATTAGCACGGTTGGCTACGTGGAGTGCGAAAGAATTTGAAGACACATGACTAGCCTTTGATTGAACAGGTGGCCATCTACAGCAGTGGTTCTTAACCTGGGGTGCACGCAACCCCTGGGGATGCGAGATGCCCTTTCGGAGAACCAAACTGGCGCAGGCTGCAGTAAAGGTTAAGAACCACTGATCTCCAGCGAGGCTCGAGATGGTAGTCATTAAAAATTAAGAGTCAACACCGGTTAAAATAATCCCATCGCGTCGCGTCGGTCGTCAGGGTCTTTGGTCACACTTCAAGCTGCTCGGTGGTGAGCGAAGGTTGTGTTTTTTTTTTAAATCCTTTATATTAAGTTCACTTGCTTGCTTGCTTGCGCGCTTACAACCGTGCAAATCTTTCGGTCGTTTTTTAACCCACTTCCCGTGATCCAATCGAGCTGACATTTTGCACACAGACTCGTTGTGCGTGACAATTTATTTTCGTGAAATTTTTTTTCCAAAATGTTACACTTTTTAGGCAAAAAAAATGTATATTTAATTACCAATTGCTTAATGGTGGCAGGCAATCATCTGACCCATAGGTGGCAGCCATCTCAAGCCAGAGGACGAGAGGACTCTAGCCGCCACGCATATAAAGGATTTATAGTGAAAAACCTTGTTTTTACTGGTTAATTTTTCTTCCCCGTGACTCGTTCGGATATAATTCGCCACCGATGTCAGCCCATGGGCACAAAAAAAATCTAAATTAAGGCCTCCGAATTTTTCGCACAGTGCACGGTAGCTCGAAATCCTCTTCGGTTTTGAAATTCCTTTTTTTTTTTTATAAATCATCTCTCAAGTCTCAAAATATTGTCCCGTTTTCTGATGGTCCCGCCACGTGACGTGTAACCCTCAGCTATGAAGTCAGTCAATCCCTTCGTCTCCTCTCCCTCCTGTCAGTAACTAAAGAAAGGTCATCCCCCCTTTTATTTGGTATCATACAAAGTTAAACACAAACATGTTCGGGTTTTATTTCCACGTCATTGTCAGTGAATTATTTGTTTTGAACTCCTCTTAACCCGGCGCATTACTCTTTTATATCCCAACTAGCATAGAGGCACACATTTGTTTGTATTAATGCGTTAATTCAAATATTACTTTTACTTAACATGAAAAATAAAGCAAAAAAAAGTGTACACGACATCGAATGTAAAAAAACCAATAGGCATATTTAGTTGTCAGAGCAACAGTTCCAATCTAGGCCGTGGAGTCGGAGCAGTTTCCATTCGCCGTTCATATGACAGAGAAAACTCAATATCGGTTCTACAGAGTACAGCAAAGCAAAGTCCCTGCTTTAGTTATAATAAACAAATTAAGTATTAAATACTCTTTTTTAGGATTTACACTTTTCTTTTTACTATCAATAACAGACAAATCACCCCCACTTCCCTAATTTTATTTTAACTAAATCAAACAGCTATACCGTACGAAAGTAGTAAATATACTTACAAATTTCCCCCTGAAAGAGAATGCTAGGCCGGCTGAAACATTGATCATTAATTTCCTTGAGAAGTTGTGCGAAAAATATATTTCATCTTAATTACAAACATCAATTGCGGTAGAAATAATTAAACTATACACACACATACATATGAAAAACACATTGTCGGCTGTGTATGTATAAAACAAAAGCTATCTGGAGGTAGACAACACACGCGCGGTATGTATGTCAATGAAACTGGCTCCGTAATATTAATCGAAGTGCGCATGTCACAGGTGTGCGTGTGTGTGTCACTGAGACCAGCGAACATACGAGAGAAGCTCCCTGCGATTACCTTTGCTGTAGCCAGGTGTTCAGCCTGGTGATATCGCTCCAACACAGATTCCCGGTCCAACACAGAGTCTGCTGTTGCTGCTGCTGCTGCTGGTCTGGCTGATGCCCTTCAGCTGTTCAAATGCTGTAACGAGAACACCCAACACTTCCTCATTGCAACGCCCGCCCTCCCACCAGCTCCCAACAGCTCCCACCTCCTCCACCACCTTCCCCACCCACCATCCTCATCCGTAGCTCACTCGCCCATTCACCTACGGAGCCCACCTACGCCTTTCATCGCCCGCAAACCCTCGGGGAACACGGCGGGGAGGTGAATGAAGTGATGCCCGCTACTCCTCCCGCTGCTGCTGCTGCTGTGGCTGAATGCATCGTCTCCTGTAGTCTCCCAGGGTGTGCCCTGTGTTAGCCGTGCGATGTCTGGAGTTTACATCGCCTGTCACGCTTAATGCAGCCAGTGCTACAAAGCTCAGCCTCCAGCAACGCTCGGTTTTTATAAAGGGTGGTCCCAGATATATTGTGACCCCCCAATTAATTAAACCCTAACATGTGTTTTCCCTTGCCTTGCATATTCGCTTCTGTTTTTAAAGAAACCTTATTTTTGAAAAATATTACGCTTTGGAGGATTAAATGGGCGTCACAAGATATCTAGACCACCCTGTAGACTCCAAACAGTAAACATTGAGTGCTGTAGCTGTGTTTGTTATCGCTAAGATATTTCTGCTGTTGGAGCACGCAGATTGCCTGTGTTGCGTGCTTTTTCCAGTAGTATAACTTAATTCAAATCTGTAATTGGAAAATTCTTAGATTGATTTGATTTAATTCAGTAGGAAGGGTCCAATCAGCTGTTCGGCTCCGTTGTTATCGGCGTCCTTTCGACGGTGCAGATGTTATACCGTTCAGATGCATGACGAGAAAAAAACATCGCAAGCACAAACGTTAATTGAAATCTATAAATATTCTACTTTACACATTTCAATTACTGTCCCCATAATGTAAAAAGGTAAGCCCTTTACACATAGGAGGCTCCCAGACGCATACGGCAGCAGAACGTCGATGACTTTACTGTCCTGACGACTCCTAATAAGACCAAAACCCGGTCTTCATTTGCGGCTTTTCACTGCTATCTGATGGTTGGCCACATTTCCTCAACTCTAAGGCTGAGCAACAACATGAGCTGGTGGTCTAGATAACTGTCACATTTGCCCATGTACTTCTGGTATTTATCATAATCATAAACCATGATCTACCCACTGCTGGATGACAGTCTCCTCTCATTGTGGCCATCCATAACAGTCCTGCGTTGCCACAAGGCATCTCGTTGATGTTTCTCAATAATTTCCTGCCCTGTAGGTCATTGCCATTAGTTCTTATGATGACTGCATTGTCAGTCAACATGGGGTGGGCTACTACATTCACTTTTTAACTTCATGCCTTTAATTTATCCTCTCCAATGTTTCGAAAATATCTTCTCGGGTCACTGTGAACAGCCTTGGTGAGACTATATCTCCTTGCCCGACTCATACTTTTTAATTTGCATGTTGTTACCTTTTTACGTAATCTCTGTGTTGCTGTTGCTTTCGAATAAATAGTTTAGATAAAGTCCAGTGTTTATTTATGAAAGCCTTCATCTGCCATAGCTTGGGTAACTGCACTATTTTCCACATAATCAAATTCCCTTTCGTAGCCTACATGGGCCAGGCAAATGGGATTTGATACGTATTTGATATGTATTTGTCTTTTCTGGAATCTTATTGATAGTATGCACAGTATGTGGCTGTCATAGTTGGTTGGCCTCTAAATGAACAATTACAGCATTAGGGTTTCTATATAATCTGCGTGACCCGTATACATACACGTGCCAAAAGCAGCGAATGGGTCTGTAATTCATCAAATCGGTTTTATCTCCTGTTTTTCGAAATAGAATGACGGGGTCCTGACTCCACGATTGTGCTAATTCATTTCTGTGAAGAAGAAAAAAACTGTAAATGTCCGCTTATATCTATACAACAGCTGGTCCCAATTTATTTTCGATTATGTTATTCCAAGTGGTTGAGAACTTTCCCTTTTTTCATTTCGCAATGAGTAAGCGGGTTGGCTCTTTAGGCGAGATATCTGGAACATCCTCCTCCATACGTGAAAAGTTGTATTTTCTAGGATACATTGTTATTGTTTTTGCGATAGAGATTTGCATAGCATGCCATTTGCATGATTTAATCCAGCGTTACGCTACCGTCTTGCTCTCTGCTGGCCAAATGCCGTGAATACAGTGTTACAAATGTGTCGAAACACGATTCAAATGTTACTACAGCGTTAAGTTATGTTTGCTCATGCAAAGCAAAGGTCCATTATACCTTCTGGGCTGTCCTGAAATGGGATGCAGTGAACCATGCCTGTTTGTTCTTTACGTCTGTTCGTCAACGTGGGTGGAGCAGTTTCAGGCATTGCGTCTTGCATGACTGCACACGTGTTGCTGCAGCTGTGTGTGACCACATTTGTATAATGTTTGAAGCCACGACAGGTGGATGATGGCTCGGACCCAGAGAAGTTTCGGGAATGTTCACTACAGTGCCCGAACCTCTACCAGCCTGTGACCAGATAACCCGGAATGTACCCGATTTCGTCATAACTTGGAAACTACGCGAGGTTGTTCCTGTGAAGAAACTGGTTGTTCTAGTTGTGCGAGGCTATGCGCTGGGCGTCAGAGGGCGCTTGGAATCAGAGGGCAGTGCAGCAAAAAGCATTGTTGCACCGTACTTCTATGGCTCCACGTCTATGCTCCCACTTTTACAAACCCACACTGGCGAGCGCGGTGAAGAATGATACAAGCATACGCATGACCCGTATTGGCATGGGGAAGGCGCTCATCCAGCAGTGGATTGAGCAACAACAACAAAAAGGTTGCTGTGCATGGACCACCCGCAATGCCAACACTCCGCTACAGAAGAGTACTCAGCGAGGAGAGCGCTCTCGAGAGGCGGGTACACAATCGCACCGCGTGTGGCTAATTTATCCAATGGGGCCCTCCACACGGCATAGGGTTTCTCGCGAAGTCTCGAGATACAGAACATCCGGCAGCTGATGACCAGTGGATAAATCACTGCGTACGAACACAAATGAACGTTAAACACATTCCTGCCGAGGGAGCTGGTAGGAATGTTGAGTTGCTCGGTCAATGGCCAGGGTCAACGGCGGCGTGGTGTATTCCGCAAATATGGCCGACTGTGAGGGCGGGCACAAGCCGGCGTGAGTAGGTTAAACGGTGAGTTTTATAAGGGCACCACGGGGTGACCAGCCCCTCCCCACCCAGCCCCACCCCTCCCACCCCCCCACCCAGCCCCACCCCTCCCACCCCCCACCCAGCCCCACCCCTCCCACCCCCCCACCCAGCCCCACCCCACCC
>CM025632.2:6672299-6724072 GCA_014621495.2 Entosphenus tridentatus | reverse complement strand
GTGGGATTGGGGTAGGGTGGGGTGGTGTAGGGTGGGGTAGTGTCGGGTGGGGTAGTGTCGGGTGGGATGGGGTAGGGTGGGGTGGTGTAGGGTGGGGTGGTGTAGGGTGGGGTAGTGTCAGGTGGGATGGGGTGGGATGGGGTAGGGTGGGGTGGGGTGGTGTAGGGTGGGGTGGTGTCGGGTGGGGTGGGATTGGGGTAGGGTGGGGTGGTGTAGGGTGGGGTAGGGTGGGGTGAAGGGGGGGGCAACTTTGGTAGGGTGGGGTGGAGTGGGATGGGGTGGGGTAGGGTGGGGTGGAGTAGGTGGGTAGGGTGGGGTGGGATATGGTGGTGCGGGTCGGGTGGGGTAGGATATGGTGGGGTGGGGTGTGGTGGGGTGGAAATGGGGTAGGGTGGAGCGGATGTGGTGGGCGGGTTTTCGGGTGGATGCGGTGGCGAAGAAAACATAAGCACGTGACTTATGACGGTTGTTGGTGGAGGAAGTGGAGGGGGGCAACGTGGGTAAAATGCAGCACCACGTGATATCCGGTCGACCGCGGCATTGTGGGTACGAACCAAAACAACTTCGGCGCGCAAGGTTTGCATCTTCAACCCCCGAGTCGCTTTATTTTGTTTTATTTGTTGTTCTATTTTACTGGGGCTGCGACATCGTTGGTATAGGGCGAGGGCGAGACGTCAATGCACGTTGCGATAGGTCGCGCTCGTAGATTTAACGACAACGACAAAGAGACGCGTTGACGATGAAGGCGACCGCCCTCGCCATCACGGCGTGTCCGAGTCTTAATTCGATGGCTTTGTTGATCAATTCGCCGTCGAGTTGAACAACTTTGGCGGTGGGACTCAGGCGACGTGTCCCGTGTCCCCCCACGTGGCCTTCATCAACGGGGCCCCCCATCTCGGAAGCGAAGCGCGGCTGGGGTTGGAATTCGTGCCACGGGTTTAATGTTTAATGTTTGGGTAGATGGCGCCTGGTGTTGTTGTTGTTGTGGGTTCGTCCTCCTTAATGTGGCGACGGATGCACGACCGTGTCAACCCGTACGGGTTAGGGCCGTATTCTTGTTGTGCTGGGAAATTGAGTTTACTGCGTACAGCGGTTTCAATACGCGCAAAAAAGTGTCTTGTTTGTGTTTCTCCCTTGTGATGGGTCTTTGTAGGATGAACTTTAAGATTTATAAGGGGCACGTGGTGACCAATGAGGTCTGAATTTGTCTCGAATAAGATAATGCACTGATAAGGGTTTTATAGGTATGGGATACACCACTACTATACACTATATACTACACAACTGTACACTACCATACCTGTCAACCCATACGGTTTCGTATTTTTGTGCATGGTAAATGGATTTCAGGTTCATACGGAATACAGCCGTTTCAATACAGGCAACAAATGTTTGTGTCTTTGTGTTTCTCCCTTGTGATGGGACGTTGTAGGATGAACGTTGAGATTTATAAGGGCACGGGGTGACCAATGAGGTCTGATTTGGTCTGCAGTAAGATAGGGCAATGATAAGGGGTTGATAGGTGTGTGGATGGGGTTGACCGCTGTGCATAGCAGGTGTTATAGGCGGCTCTCTTGTGCTGAGCTGTTTCACGATGCTCCCACGCCTTCACCAACCACGCACTGACCAGCGTGGTGAAGTATGGTCAAATATCCCACAGACCAGCATGGAGAGGCTCCCATCTTTCAGTGCGCTGACGAAGGGGCTGGTGGTAGTGGGATTGGTTCAAATGTGTAACCGTAGTTACTTCGGTGTAGTCCTTGTCTGAGTAATAGCAGTGTAGAATCAGAATATTTATACTGGAGGAATCCAGTGAGTTATAAAGCTTTTCACAGATGTATGCGCGTCTTGGTATGGAGTTTACCAACCCAAGCGTGGTTCAATGAATTGTCACACATTACTTATGGAGACAATTTAGCCCTTGCTACGGGGCATGTAGGATCTAAATTGTAAAAAAGCACGTGTAGTGATACGAAGGTAAAGAATAAAGAGGATAAATATTTGCAGCGAGGGCAATTGTACGTCTGTGCTCTCCACCTCTGCTCTGCCTGAACACCAACTCGTAGTGTGGTGAAATATGATCAAATAACCACCATGTCTGAAAAGGCATGGTGGGGTGGCCTGCATCGAGCAGTGGATTGACAAGAGGCCTCTGATTATTCACGAGTTTAATGACAGTTCACTGTAATGTATGCATTGTCATAAGCTCTCAGTAATTGCATGTCATTTGTTGCATGTAAATATTATTTTGTACGTCCTAAATACATTTGGAAACTATGAAATACTTTTATTTTTTATCCAGGTGCATTGGATACGTTTTTGAAGTAGATACATATATCTGCTTCCTATCCAGTAAAGAATACTTTAAAGAAATAACGTTAACTCATAGTCTTTAATCAATTTACTGTTGGATGAAGGCCGCCTCCCCATGCCGTGTCAGTCGTGGAGGTTGGCCATTCTTCACACTTGTCAGTGTGGCCTGGTGAAGGATCAACTGGAAACCTGGTACATGTTGAAATATCCCTGTTTGTAAGCCATCAACAAAGATAAGCACCCCCCCCCTTCTCCCCATATCTTATTTGATCGGTGAGACGACAGTCGACATGGATGGATCAATGAAAATTATATTGCAGTACCCGGCATCAAATCATGCATCATTTGAGCGATGGTAGTTGGGGCGGCAGTTATTACATTCGGAATCCCAGTAAAATGTTGAGCTGTCACAACCCGGCGTTTTTCGCAAGCCACCACCACTACTTTGGCGCAGAGGTCGCAAACGGGTTTTGATTCCTTACCCGTACCCAGCCGCACCAGGGTCGCAAACGGGTACCCGTACCTGTACCCGGCCGGGTATCGGGTAGGGTACGGGTATCGGGTACCCGATTGCGACCTCTGCTTTGGCGCGACATCTCAGCGGAGACGAACGTCGAGTACTGCCCATCGCTCATTCCTGGAAGACTTTGCTGTTTCTTTCCTGGATTTTTCTGTTTGCGCGTAGTCACTTTAAGATGTTCCTTGTTCATGTTTTTGTTTGTTGCGGTTGCACCCGTGTCAAGAGCCGAATGGCTCACAGGGCTATACCTAATAAATGAAACTGAAATGAAAACTGAAAATTTGAGAAGAGGTGTGAGGGTACAAAAACGTCGCTTTCGATTCTGACTTTGCATCTTGACGTTCGCCCACAGCGCAGGGGTCCCCGATGCCCGAGAACCCGCGGTTAGGTGCGCGCGAGGGGCGGGAGCTTCGCTCGGCGAGGAGCCGGGCTCGCTCGTTCGCGCTGCTCTGCAACTACACGCAACGCCTGGCGCGCCCGCTGTGGCTCGACTTCCAGGGAGTGCCCGTGCCCTATGCCGACATTCCGTCTCAGCGGGCCCTCTCCATCAACACTTACGTGGGTCTGTCTCATCGGCGAGCTCCGGCTAAGGCCATCTCTCGCGTTGTCGCCATGGGTCCAGGGGAAAGGGAATAATCATAATGACGAATACATTTCGATTTAAAGCTTTCGTGACTGCAGGGATTCATCTTCTTGGTTCTTTCGGTAAAGTCACGTAGAAGGGAAATAATAAAATAATAAAAGTAAACATAATAAAATACAATTCTCACGACGTTTCGGCCACAACGCAAGCAGCCGTCCTCAGGTGAAGAACAGGTCTATCGGAAAGACAGCGTCCGCCGAAACGTCGTGAGAATTTTATTTTATTATGTTTTATTTTTATTATTTTATTATTTCCCTTCTACGTGACTTTACCGAAAGAACCAAGAAGATGACAAATACAATTCGATTTTCGCTTACGATGGCAATATGTTCAGGAGCTTATTGCCAAGGTTGAGGTCTGCTATCCAGGAGAGGGCTTTCAGGCGAGGGTTCATGTGGTAATACAACAAATGTATTGTACAGCACTCCTCGATTTTTCCATTCTCTTTTTTTTTAGCAAGGAAGGATGTAAATATCAGTATAAAAAAAGGACTTGGAAATAGATAACGACATATATTATTCAGCGGAGGTGGATATCTTATTTCAGGTATGTAGTTTTGATGGCAAATACATTTTTGAACATCCTTTGTGGAAAATTTAGGGGATCAATGGATCGGGGCAAGTCAAGACATTTGTAAGTTGATCGTCAATGTCAAAAATATTGTTCATAACATTAATAACGAATATAAACAGCACTAAAACACGTGCTTATCTCGCCCACAAATCGAATGAAGTGCACGGAGCGATGATGTGAAGTTGGCCATGTTGCACGGAGTTGTATTCCTGGCAGTAGATTGGCTGGTTTGGTGGGAGTGACAATCCTGAGTAACTGCTGCCACACTCGCAGACGTTGCGATCTCACTTGGATAGTCGTGTTTCTTTTACATTTTTCGAAAAACATTATTTTGGAATGTCTTGTTATCTTGCTGCCAGTCGGCTAGAAAGCAAACCTGGGTCACGTGGATTGTGATACGGTATGCTAACAAAATTAACCACTCTTCCTTCAAAATGTAATGTAATGCATAGTGCACACCACTTCCCCTACTCTTCTGCTAATCTGTCTTAAATTCATGATGCACACACCTCGACATACCAACATTTACATTCCCAATAACATTTGCAATTGCATAATAGAACACCCATATTACTTGCATAAAATGGAATCGACATCATATACCTGTCAGCCCCTTGTCAGTGCCAATCTTATTACAGACCAATTCAGACCTTATTGGTCACCCCGTGCCCTTTTAAATCTCAGCGTTCATCCTAAAAAGTCTCATCACAAGGGAGAAATACAAACAAATTGACAAATATGTTTTGCCCTTCTTGAAACGGCTGTACGCCGAATCTAAACTTCCCTTTACAAGAATACGGGTAAACCGTATGGGGTGACAGGTATGACAACCTCATATGCCTCATTTTCATTTATAAATACTGGATGTGACATATATATGTAATGTGTATCACGAAAGTTTAAAAATTACCCCCGATTAGCACGGTTGGCTACGTACGGCGTGAAAGAAGTTCAACATACATGCGTGCGTACAGAACTGTCCGCATGTGATGCGTTTGTTGTGCAGGCCACCCTTGGTTGTTTCGCGATGCAACAACCGGTGACCGGCTGTTGGCCAACAGGAGGGACGTCTTCCTCCCGGAGCTGGGCAACATTGGGGAGAACGGCCGACCGCAATACGTCCCTATCAAAATTACACTGCCAGGTGCACTATAACGCACCTACACCACAACGAATCGTAACACAGTCGAGACGCACGCACACACAGTCTTAGAACCAGAGCCGAAGTTGTGTCGTGCTCAGATGAGCATGGCGATTTGTTTTAATGTTTAATAACTTCGTTTTTGAACAAATTTCCAAAGTGTGGGTGGGATCTCACGGAGTGGATTGTGGGGTGGCTCATCCATTTACAGCCCAGATCTAAGGGTGGATATTCTGTATGCACATTCAAGTAAAAACAACTATAACGTGGTAAATATTTTACAGACCTCATAAGAATGATTGGCTGACCCCCCCCCCCCCCCTCCTGACCAGGATATGAAAATGCTAAATTCTAATTCTGACTTGTGCACTTTACCGCTGTGCCATGAATATTAATACGCACTACAGATTTTGTACGGCATTGTTCTATCTTTATAGATTTCTAGTTATATTGATGCACAAATGGATTGATAAAACCACTGCACTAATTTCATCACTCCATATTATCTCCCATCTGGTGCATTGTCATCTTTGCTGAACGATCCACGGCCGTTCTTGTTTGCCAGCGTTTGTTCCCTGCAAAGAAGTGTCCCATCTGAGCCACACTTCTCTTCACAGTTAAAGTGATATCTTTGATTTGGGTATGTACCTGAATTTATTCCGAGCATACATTTCTCCATCTACTTAAGAAAATATATATTCCTTTTGCTAGATCCATAGAGTGGACAGCAGAGGGCAGTGCAACAAAATAAATTGTTCTGTATGTTCCCACAAACCTGGACTTACAAATGTGGTATAGTATTGTCAAATGGGAAGGCCTTAATGCAACAATGAACTGACCAAAAGTCTGCATACGTAGAATCGCTACTTCACTACCACAATGCTAAAATAAACTTTCCTCAAGACATTAGTGAATTACAGATGTTAGACTGTGCAGAAGCTGTACCTCTCACCACTCAGAACTCCTTAACCCGTGCGTGCGTGTGTGTGTGCTGTACGTATTTTGTTTACGCGTGCAGTGTACACTCTGGTGGAGCGCTGTCTACAGGTGACGCGCCAGCTGGTGCCAAAGGAGGACTTTGAACAGCTGCCCATCCCGCGGTCCCTGCAGCAGGAGCTGGCCCGCGTGCCCGACCTGCAGCGGGAGCTCGCGGAGCTGCGTCGCAGTTCGGCACAGGAGGACGGCTCGGAGCACTGACTGACTCGCTCGCTCGCTCGCTCGCTCGACAGACGCCACGTGTCTCAACGGGACCACAATGGATGCTGGGCTGTCATCGCTCTCATCGTCATGGAGTTATTTTAATTTCTCCGCTGGATGGAGCCCTCACCACATTGGCATTCCTCTGAAATTGTGACGCCACAATCGTTCTCCTCCTGCGCGTGAACTAATTTCATCACTCCATATTATTTGTCATCTTTGCTGAACGATCCACGGCCGTTCTTGTTTGCCAGCGTTTGTTCCCTGCAAAGAAGTGTCCCATCTGAGCCACACTTCTCTTCACAGTTAAAGTTATAGCTTTGATTTGGGTTTGTACCTGAATTTATTCCGAGCATACATTTCTCCATATGCTTAAAAATATATATATATTCCTTTTCAGCATTTTCTTGTGAGTTTTGTCAGTGGCCACGTCTATGATATGTATGTTATAGGTGGCATCATGTTAGGCCGTAGACTGTTAACTCGTTTCACGACTGTCACTGCACGTGTAATGGTTTGCATTTTTATTTCAAAACATCATACCTGAGATGGGATAACATAGCCTCAGACGTGAGTATGATTAACACAAGCCCAGTTTGAGTTTGTGCATTGCCACTATGGTGTTGACGGTTCCTGGAAGTCGGTGTGGTTGGTGCTAGATTTTCTTAGTCGATTTCTTAATGTATTCAAAAAGCTTTCGCATTGCAAATATCGGTGGTATGGTTACGATACCATCTGATTGACCTAGAAATTTGAAATGTAGCTGTTATGCTTGAATACCAACAGTGAATAAAATGTTACATGTTCCTTTAGTAATTTATATGCCATTCATTTTTTTATTTCGGCATTCCTATTTAACACTGACAGATGCACATGTATCCAAAATTCATGATTTAAAATCACGGCATCCCTTGCTGTGGGTGTCGAGTTGCCATAGATGGTACACCAAAGTGTGGACTAGTATTGTCCCCTCTATACGTGATGGTGTTGCCTGTCCCCTTCCACCTGTTGGTTTTCTCCCACGTATAAGCACGAAAGTAATTGGCCGAAAACACGTACATATATATAGGTCTGCAGAGCTTAGGAATGACACCGGCTCACTGCCCGGCTGCTTTCAATTTGGCTTATTAGTGATTGTAAGATGCAATTTGGATGAAAGACTGCATAAAACGTGAGATAAATGGGGGAGGAGCAGTGCAGTGGTTGGTATACCTCTGAGTCGGAGTTTAATTCCCTTCCACAGGTCACATTGCCAATCCGCACTGGCCGTCGTGGTTCTGTTTGACCAAATAATCCTCATGACCAACATGGTTTTGGAGGCCTTTCAGCAGTGGATCGATAAACACGTAAATTATTTTTGTAATAAAATACACGCAGCTGGTGTTTTTGAATTAGATGTTTCCAATAATAATTTTTTGTCAACATTTCTCATTTTATGGCCATGAGGAAATATGGCGAGCAACATTAGGCATTTTTTTAATTGGAATTTGCCAATCCCCATTCTCTAGTCTTAAATATAAGTTGCCCAACTGAAGATGTTCATTGTAAACAGTTATTTATGTAGATATTTTTGTATACAAAGCTTCGCAACTCAGTAAAATGCCTGTACACCTGTTTTTGGTGAACGAATTTAATAAAATATAAACTGGTCGTACTGTGTTGTTGAACGTTACGGGTGATAACATCTGTTCCATCCTTTTCTGTGTAGGTTAGTTTGGTTAACTCAAACCATACACGGTGTCCTGTTAGTCTGCTTGACCATCCTATATTGAACTACCATCATAACGAATACAATTTCTATTTAAAGCTTTCGTGACTGCAGGGATTCATATTCTTGGTTCTTTCGGTAAAGTCACGTAGAAGGGAAATAATAAAATAATACAAATTAAACAATTCTCACGACGGCTGCTTGCATTGTGGCCGAAACGTGAGAATTTTATGTTTTTATTATTTGCCTTCGACGTGACTTTACCGAAAGAACCAGGAATATGAATACAATTTCTGTTTCTCCACTAGGTGGCGTTAGAAGTGTAGCTGTGACTTAATATTAACAGTATTGTGTATTGCTCAATAGCAAACTTTTTTTACGTGACGAGTTCTGTATACTATAGTTATGAAGTCAATACTTGAAAGCTCTGCATTTCCACGAACACTATTGTCAATATATTTAATTGCATTTCAATTGAAATCTATAATGCGATAAAGTTATTACAATGTCCAATTCAAATTCCTTCCACGGCCATACATGGATGCAAGCCTGCTACATGACATTCTAATCTTACAAGTTTTTAATATTCTAATTTGACCAACATTGTTAACAAGTGTTTGTCGACTTATAATCCCATCAGCTGTTGGAGCTTACGGACGTCCGTTGCAAAAATAATCTGACTGTAACAACACATTCCTGCGGAGGGAGCTGGTAGGAACGTTGGGTTGCTTGGTCAATGGCCAGGGTCAACGGCAGCGTGGTGTATTCCGCAAATATGCCCGACTGAGGGCGGGCACAAGCCGGCGTGAGTAGGTTAAACGTTGAGTTTTATAAGGGCACCACGGGGTGACCAGCCCCTCCCCACCCAGTCCCATCCTTCCCACCCACTCCCCACCCAGCCCCTCCCCACCCAGCCCCGCCCTCCCCACCCAGCCCCTCTCCACCCAGCCCGACCCCTCCCATTTTTGGATGCACGATGGACGGACGGACACAATAATCCCGTGGGCTGGTGGAACCAGGTGGTTCCTACCAGTATCACGTGGAATATGCGTAGTGTTGAACGATACAGGATCAGAATAGCAATAAAAACAAACCGCGTACCAATTTCAGAAAGTTTATTATAAGACGTTTCTGAAGTCACGGCATGTAAACACAAGGTCGAGACTTAACAAAAGTGGTTGTCTCTGTTACATGCTCAGAACATTGATCACAAAAATATCTGACCGTGGCCACGGGAATCCTCAAACGCCGAGTCTACGCGTGTGGAATCTGTGCCTGGGCATCGTACATTCATAAACTCGTGGACAAACTGCCTCCAATCAGCGAAGCATAAGCAACGCTGTCGGAGAAGTAAAAGTTTTATATAAAAATACGCTCACGTCTCGGTCAAACATCCGGATAAATATTTATAAGTCGAAGCTTTTACATGGTGACAAGATATTTTAAGGCAAATAATAACGAAAGAAATCATTGAAATAACCGTAAAATGCATACAATTTACAGGCAAAATCCATGGTATATTACACGCGTGTTCATCCGATCACTGCCTATCGTCAATATCACATTTTTTTGCTACCAAATATTGACAAAGCAGGATTGTCAGTGAGATTCACAAGAGCCGTCCAGAGCCTGCGCGTTTGTTAGGCCTCGGCAAGGTAAGGTAATTGTACCCTTTTTACCGGGTAAAAGGGTAAAGGTGTCGACATGCCAAGGGGTAAGGGTAAAGGGTAGGGTAAAAGGTAGGCTCGTTGCTTTCTACCTTTTACCTTACCTGCTAAAGGGTAAAAGGTAGGATAGAGTGATTGTATTGTGGTAAGGTAAAAGGTAGGGTAAAGGTAGGCTCGTTGTTTTTACACTTTTACCTTACCTTGCCGAGGCCTAGCGTTTGTGCTGACATTAATTCACCAGAAACTACGGCCACGCACCAATAAGCACGTGTTTCTGGCATGCAATATTCATCGTGGTGCCAACACGGGAAACTTCAACTCTCGCTCTTATTGACAAAACGTCTTTTTGCACCAGAAAACGGAAGCTTCATATTCTTCTTGCGCCTGCTTACATAAGGTGACTTTCCATCACCTCGAGTCGGTTGATAAGTACATTGCGGGGGGAAAAAAACAAAACTGCTAGTGTCGTACCACCGGCAGTTCTTGCAACAGCTCCACTCTGCATTGTGTTTGTGTGTGTACGTTGAAACGTGACCACCGGCTTCACGTCTTCATGAAGAGACGACACGCTCGCGAGTTGCCTGCAGCGTCAACACGAGGTGGGATTGGGGGTGGTATCGCTGAGCCCTGGTGCGGGTCAAAAGCACTTGAAGCAACAGAAATTATTTCCACACGATAAAGCCACTTCGTTGAGCTATCATTTTGTGGCCAGGTAGCTTCTGAATGAGAGCTATCGAGTTCAGTTTAACACGTAAGGAGGTTTTCGCGACTACTATCCATAACGGAGGTTTTTTTTGGTTGGATCGCGTAAATATAAGTGCGTCGTTAAGCCCGCCACCACCCGACACAATACATTGGTAAGGTTTATCACGTAAACAAAACATGTCAATTCGCTACTGGTTCAGCACACCGGTGTGTTGGAGAGTGAACCCACTCGAATTGTAAACTGTTGTGGCTTCAATCTCCAACACGGTAATGAATTGGCATGTTTCGTTTACGTGACAAACCTTACCAATTGGTTGTTGCGGGTTTAACGACATTTATTTTGACGCGATCAAACCCCCCAAAAAAACCTTTATGGATAAATTATGAGCAGTCTAAAATGAATGATCAGGTGGTATACCCTCCAATAAGGAAGATGTGGCAAGCAGTTTGAGGGTAGAGAGCACACGAACCAAGCACTGAACCTAACTGCTAACCCAAAACTGTAAGCCACTAAGAGCTGTGTGAAAGTGCTGCATGCCTGATCCGGCACTCTGGAAACGAGGGTGTGTGGATCACACAAAGATGTCGAAACCCCCCCCCCCACCACAAGCTCACCTGCTGCGAGGTGGCCCAGGATATGGTCGTTCAGAAAAAGTAGATTAAATTCCTGTTTGTGGAGCTTTGAGTGCTTCATCTTATATGCCGACACATTTAGCTGGGAGTTCCAGTTTCCTCCCACAAGCTGATTAATGCAATTGGTCAAATATCTTGATGCTGGAACTCTCCTAAAAAAAGTCTTGAGATTCAGTGTGACTTTCATGGGTAAATAAAAGTGACGTTAATTAAAGGAATCTGTTCAAAATGCACAGTGGGTTTAATTATCTCGCGAAAATATTGACTCCACGATTGAATAAAAGAATGCAGAAACGGATGCCTGGGATGTGAGTGGGACAAGCAGGAGCATGTGAGGCTTATACGGCGGAGGAAACGTGACGAGATGTTAACTACCTTGCCATGGACGTGGGTTCGATCCATACCCTGACGCTTAGATATTTGGAGTTTGCGTGTCTTTCAATCAGCGGTCGCGTGGATTTTTCTCCGAGTTCTCCGGTTTTGCCCTCTATATTTAAAAATCAACGTCACGCGTTTAGAGTATTTGGCTGCCAAAAATGTCCACGTGATAAGTCACTTCGTTGAGGTATTATTTGTGGCCTGGTCACTTCTGAAAAAAGAGCTATGTAGCTCGGTGGGCCTTACACTGGTAACATAAAAAATAGTTTAGTTTTTTTTTAGTGACACGTGACCAGACATTTCCCAAAGCCAGGTTCTCCCCCCCACCAAGGTGATCACATCTCTCCCGCTGCACCCAAAGGACGTTTTATTTCCACAGCATGAACATCCGTGACTCTTTGTTGTGTCCCGGTAATTGAACATCAGCACCAAACATATATGTGGTTTCACTGGCTAAGTAATCTATGCTTTATAAATATTTGTGTATGTAAAGAAATATATTAAATAGATTCAGCTTGTATGCCCCTCCCACACCCCCCTTCCCCAAAACCCCTTCCTAAATGACCTTTCAATTAAAATGCTACGAATATACTTATGCACAGTTATAATTTTATACTGCTAATGTTACTGTACAGCAGTGGGTTTGATACACATCAAAGTGTGTTTATAAAAAAAGGCACATATAACATTTAGTGGCACGAAAAACAACTTCAAAACCGTTCCTATCTTTTTTAGATATGACATCTCTGCTCAGAAACGTAAAGCAAAAACACATCATCAAAATTGTTCGAGGGTATAACGACTTACAAAAAATATGACGAGCATGATATTTGGAAGCTATGATTATATCACAATTAATTATGATAGAGTACTTAACAATGTAAACAAACATACACATGTTTTTTTGTTTTTATGTAGAATATCCAATCCTTTTAATGAAGGCAAGTGGCCTATAACCAAGCAATAGGAAAGTAGAAAATTAACCCAGCGGCATCTGGGTAGTGGGTTCATATCCCCCCCCACCTCCCTCGTTAAGTTGTTATTTTGCGAGTGTAAATCGAGCACATGAAATAAAATAACAAGCCACCACGACGTTGGCGGCTTGTGTTTGTGTGGCTCTCGCACCCAGAAATGCGTGGGTCGACAGCATTTACTGACAACATGCGTGTCTGTGTTAACTAACCACGGTGGAAAGGAAAAAAACTGAGTGCCTAAGCAGTGTAAAAAAATTAAGTTTAACAAATACACATTCCCCCCACCCCCTCCAAAATATATGTTATGCACATTAACAGCAACACATTAATGGGCATACACTAACTATTAAGGTTTAATACTGATGTTCTGCTTGTGCTTGAGTTGTAATATCATCTAAACAAATCATTAAATAGTAATACCATACAGTAAAGTCTTAATGAGTCTTGAGTTACTGATCTCAAATCAATTAAATACATCTGTCTGAAGCTTGCTAAATTCAATGATAAATAAGGGCATGATGTACATCGCTAAAAGTTAACCTTGCCGAATTTATTTTTACGTCTGGAGAGAGGATGAAAGAGTTGCGGGTATTGAGGTTCTGTAATGTGCTGTTCCATAGTAAACACCAGGCATTGACCTTGGCCAAAGCCAACTGCTGTTATGCTTACAGAGGTGTGGGGCCTCATCAATGTCTAACCTGCACCAGGGACAACAGTGCAACCAGACACCCTTAAAAATAATTAGCACGGCTACCCGTTTACATGGTGTCTATATATGGTCTTTATTGCATATTGCCATCACTAAAAATAAAGAATTCCATGTTAATATAATTTTTACCGATTCTCTGCAGGCTCCGTTTTGTCAGAGAACAAAATGCGTACAAAGGCCAACACATCATCACTGGCTTTTTTTGCATCCATCCCAACAGCAATGACAATTGGCCTTGTGAAATCTCATCAGTCAAGGGGTCAGCAAAGCTGAGCTGTGTCTCTCCAAATCGGGATGGGCAAGACATTGAATTATGGCTCTGATGGGGTGGCGCAGAACCACTGGTGTCTCCTCGCAAGTTTCTCATCGAGTCATAAACAAACGGTGCTTGGTGGGCCAGTGAGCAAGGGGCCTTCATCAGTGGTGTAGCGTGGTTGGCATGGGCCCCGGAAGAATGAATTAAATGGGGGCTCACGTCCAATTTCGCTCCTAGTCGCGGCCCAGCGCCCAGGTCCCCTCCGTCCTGTGGACCTCGGTCCGGGTTATCACCTGTCCTGGTTTTCCCAGGATCCTCCTCCTTTTGAGGCAGCTGTCTAGGGCAAATCTGGCTTTTTTAGGCCAGATTCAAAAGTTCAATTATTTGCAGATCTTAATCATACAGCGATCAGCCCAATGCATTTTATTCCAGAATTATGAGATATTCTCTTCTTTCCAGGATACGTGCCGGTTTTTTCTTGTACCTCAGAGATGGCAACCCTAGCCCGCCCCCCTCCCCGTGCCGCGGTCGCACCGCCCGCACCTTCCCCTGGCTACGCCGCTCGCCGCTCGGCCCTCGGCCCTCCTCCCCCGACGGCTCACAAGTTCATGGGCCCCGCCTTCTCCTCCCAGCGGCGGCGGCGGTCGCCACCGCCCGTGGCGCCCTCCTTCGCGCTCCACTCCAGCGACCGCTGCTCGGGGCGCACGCGGCTCGGCGGGCTGGGCGGCGCCGGCAGGGCCGGGAGGGCCGGGAGGGCCGGCTGCTGGGGAGGGCGAGACAGCAGTGGGTTTCGGCTGACGACCACCTCCAGCGTGTCGCCACACTCGGCGATGAGCGGCACCAGCAGGCAGCAGTCAAAGTCCCGCGTGTGAATGTCGTTCACCTGCCAAAGGGGGGTCCGGGATGGGCGGGGAATTGAAAGCGCCCGTGGGGGAGGTTTGAGCCGTGCAAAGAAATTGCTGAGCTCAATATTAATAATAATATATTAATATATATCCTGTCTATTCAGATTTACGATGTATGGTTTACGTACAGCCATTTTTTTCCAATTCACTGCTGGATGAGGGCCTCTCTACGTAGTTGGTCGTGAGGGTTATTCGACCACACTTCACCGTGCTGGTCAGTGTGGGTTGATGGAGGCGGGCAGCATAGATATGGCAGCATAGATGTACTATACAGCAAAGGATATTGCTGGATTTCCCCCTGATGCCCACCACGTGCCCTCCCCCCAAGCCCGTATGACGACCTGTTTTATTATGCACAGCAGTCGTGCACCCAAACACCATCCAGGTTCAACTCAGCCTAGTATATGAGATCTGACAAGATCGGGTGCATGCCGGGTGAATTATTATGATGGGAGTGTGGGCTCATCCGTACATCTGTCCATTCATCCGTCCTTCCATGTCTCTGTCCATCCTAACAACTTTTATATGTCTGTCTAACCAATCATTCGTCCATCCCTCTATTATTCCATCTGTTTGTCTGTCCATCCATCCATCTGTCTGTCTGTCTTTCTGTCCACTTGTCCAACCATCCATCTATCAGTTCCTCTGCTCATCTGTGCTTCTGTCCATCCGTCCGTCCGTCCGCCCATCATCTTTCCATTTGATCCATCTGCCGCACCTGCAGTACGCGATCGTAGGTCCTCAGGAGGCCACTGCACTCAGCAGGGCCGCCGGGCCGCACCGCGTTGATGAAGACGCCACGCTCCACCAGCCCGTCCGACACGGAGAAGCCAAAGTCTTCACCCTCCTCCTTGTGCAGCACCACCTGTCACACAGCAGCCCATGCGATGACGGCAACCGCTATAGCAAGAGCACCATCTGACATAGCAGCCCCTGCTATTTCGACGATTTCAACAATTTTTGTATTTGACCAAGTAAAGCCCACTGAGCTGCATAGCTCTTTTTCAGCAGCGACCTGGCTATCGCAAATGATAGCTCAACAAAGTGGCTCATCGCGTGGACAATTATTGCAGCCAAATACTCTAAATGCACGTTGCTGATTATAAATGTGGAGGGAAAAACCGCAGGACCCGGAGAAAAATCCACGTGACCACAGGGAGAACATGTAAATATGCGGGCGTCAGGGTTGGGATCAAACCCACGACCTGCTGTATACCAGGAGAGGTAGTTAACATCTCGCCACCATGGCGCCCCACGACAGCAAGAGCACCACGCAACAACTGCACCCCTTTAGCGATAACGATGATCTGTTAAATTGGGTCACTGGAGAGGTAAACCACATTTGAAATTAAACAAACAGCACCTTTGCCAATCCACTCTTGTATGATGGCCTTCCCATGACCATACGTCGCCACACTGGCTAGTGCGGGTTGTTAGAGGGGGTCCCTACAACCAGTTCAGATTTCATTCGCCCTCGGTGTTAGCTGGGGCCAGGAATCGAACTCGGGGTCACGGGGTTCATCGCGCCGCGTGTTTCTCCCTGGCATACCTAATATAATAACCCAGGAATGTCCTTAATGCTCATGACGTCGCTCCACATCGACAAGCCCCCCTCATTAATATTCATGAGCAGGTGACGTCCTCCAAATGGACACCCCCCCCCCCAATTATTATTACCAACTATAGTGAGCCAAGAATGTCTGTGTACAATGCTCGTGACGTCACACCACGTCGACCAGCCCCCTCATTAATAATCATGAACAGGTGACGTCACTCCACATCGAACTGCCCCCCTAATTAATAATCATTATAAGGTGACATCCTCCAAAAGGACACCCACCCCCCATTTATAATAATTAGCAGGTGACGTCACTCCACATAAGGCGCCGAGGTGCCTCCTCCCCCCTCCTCGGCGTCAACTCACAACCCTCACTACAAAGGCAGAACCTTCACGTCACGCGATCTCCGTCACGCTGTTGAGACATCAAAGTAAAAAGGACGTCATGATGAACAAGGGATTATAACTTTAAAATGAAATAGGTCTGTGTCACCGCGCCCTTACATATTGCACACGCATTAATGCAATGAATATCACGTCGCGCTCTGCTTTTCTCTTCCAAGTTTCAGATTTACTGCAATACACCCGTCCTTGGAAGGGCAAAAGGCCAGTGACATTAATATATGCCCGCAGTATCAACCAGGGCGGCCGCAACACAAATATCCAAAACCTCCACGAGCCAAACGGAAAAAGGCGCTGCCGCTCAACCACGCCGGTCTAGAGACAGGACCAGGGGGGGGGGGGGGGGGCAACCACCTTGTGTATTTCCACGGGTGTTGGCGCCATGATGTCCTTCAGTTGGCGCTGGAACTCCTTGAGCTCCCAGGAGGTGAGGCCTCCCGTGTGCGCGTCCTTTCGTGGCCGAGCGCCGTGGCCGTTGCCGTCGTGCCAGGCCGTGCGCGCTCGCGGCCGCGGAGCCTCTGGCTCGTCGGGCGAGGGTTCGTCATCGTCGTCTGGTTTCGCGTAGAGTGGAGACATGCCCGACATGATGCTGGCCTGTCGCGATAACACACACACACACGCACACGCAAGCGTAACGAACAACGCATGTAACACGCGTGCGACACGCGTGCGCAACTCACGTAATGCACGACTGGTGTGGAAAAAAAAAAGACGTTTCTGGGAGGCTCAACCGAGTCACGTGGTGAGCTGCAAGACCCTGTCATAGCCACAACTCAGTCACTACCCCGCTCGCACAGTGAGCGGCCTCTGCTCTGTCTGAAGTTGGCCCTGCCCGCTGCTCACACGCCCCCCCACCCACTTCCCCGCCAGCCACGATCACTACACATGCAGCCTGACTCTTTGCCTCTTATAAGTTAATCGATAAGGTCAGAAATGATTTAAGCTGGAACAAGAAACCCAATTTACGCAAATTGTTACAGGACACCAGGAAAGCCTTTCTGAAACCAGGACTGTCCTGGCCAAACCAGGTTGTTTGGTAGCTTTATACATATTAAAAACAATAAGTAACACATGGTTTTGTGTAATTATTATGAATAATGCATAATATGGTGTCACATTTTCCAATTAGGAAAAAAAAAGCAAAAATTAGTGTAAATCCCATGGTTAGGTTACAACCAAAAGAATCTCCCCACGTGATACACAAATACACATCACAAAATTGCATTACAAAAACAGTCGTTTTCACACAATCCGCCAAGTACATCAGTGTCTGGTTAATTGATCACACATGAGGATGTGGCGTTAACAGGACGCATAGGCAGCGGGTGTTGGCTGTGGCCAAACAGGGCTTAGGGCCCCCTCAAACCTATTTAGCAGCTGTTACATTAAGAACACACAAGCCTGCGCGGTAAAAAACATAAACCTCTTAAAGCCGGGCTTGGCGAGAAGAGGGAAAAATTCTCAAACTTGCAGAGCACGTGGTGGCATGACGCCGTTGGGTGAACTCGTGCCAGTCTCGATGTAAAGCTTTCGTGACTGCAGGGATTCATCTTCTTGGTTCTTTCGGTAAAGTCACGTAGAAGGGAAATAATAAAATAATAAATATGAAACATAATCAAAGTCTCACGACGGCTGCTTGCGTTGTGGCCGAAACGTGATAATTTTATTGTTTTATTTGTATTATTTTATTATTTGCCTTCGACGTGACTTTACCGAAAGAACCAAGAATATGAATACAATTTCTGTTTCTCCACTAGGTGGCGTTAGACGTGTAGCTGTGACTTAATATTAACAGTACTGTGCATTGCTCAATAGCAAACTTTTTTTACGTGACGAGTTCTGCATGCTTTGGTTATGAAGTCAATACTTGGAAGCTCTTCATTTCCACGAACACTATTGTGTCAATATATTTAATTGCATTTCAATTGAAATCTATAATGCGATAAGGTTATTGCAATGTCCAATATAAATTCCTTCCACGGCCATACATGGTTTGCAAGCCTGCTAGATGACATTCTAATCTTTTACAAGTTTTTAATATTCTAATTTGACCAACATTGTTAACGAGTAATAAGTAAAAACGCATATTCAGCTTGCGTTGTGGCCGAAACGTCGTGAGAATTGTATTTTATAATGTTTTATTTTTCTTATTTTATTATTTCCCTTCTACGTGACTTTACCGAAAGAACCAAGAAGATCGTGCCAGTCTCTCATCTGCTCTGCCACTCGGAAACCTTGCAGCCTCTCATTTTTGGACACTGAGTGTCTAAAACGTATATATTTATTCATTAAAATCTTTCACAAATATTTCAGCTCCTCCACCTAAAACATTTTTTCACCCGTCACCTATGACAAGACATTGTGCAAATTATGCAACCGATGTTAGAATAGGTGCAGAGACAATGCTGACATTAACGTGGGTGCTGCTATTAGTGTTGCAAGGTGATGCCTGCATGGATTAATCCACAGCCACAGATCCTCTGCAAAGGAATCAGGTTACATTGAAACAATGTCCAACTTGATGCTAAATAGTCACGTCTATATCATGTTTAATAACTGGCTCAAGCAAACATTTTTGAACAATCGAATAACTGTGATTAAAGTGTTTAATCGTGGCCATGTGTTAAACTATTTTGCGACAGCCCTTTGTCAATCAAATGCCGTGTCGATCATGGGGGGGGGTGTTATTTGACCATACTTCACCACACTGGTCGGGGAGATAGAGTGGTGGTGCAGTGATTAGCGGACTGTGCATTAAACCAAGCAAACCGAGTTCAAATCCCAGCCAAAGCGAACGTCAGTGGCGAGTGAAATATGAATGTTACCGCCCCCCTTCACTAACATGCATGGCGAAGTATGGTCAAACAACTCCCATTGGACACGATGTAGGGAACACTTAATCCAGCAGTGGATTGACAAAGGGCTGTATATTATTCAACAAATGTTTATACTTGAGCGCAACGTAACACAACATTCTACACTTGCACAAATTATCAGATGGCACACTCGTGGGAACGATGTGTTAATTGAGTGGATAACAAATCTGAAATTACATATTTAATCTGCTGCCATGAATCCATAAGAAGAAGAACATTGTGTTAATGAATGGACTGCGTCTCATCAGACGAATCTCAATGAGATTAATTTAAATTAGATTCTGGTGATAATTTTAGCAACATGGGAGTATATTTTAATTGGTTGTTTTTTCTCCAAAATATATGTTGATATTGGTGTCAGGTCATCAGGCGAATCAATTCGCGACACTCACAGCGTCAGAGAATTGCCTCAAAAAGGTGTCACAAATCTTGTTCGTGAAACGTTGCACCATTTTTGTTTTGGTATAATCGTCACTGCTGCCCAGTAAACGTGCAAAGCTGGCCCAACGTTGGGAGACCAGATTATGGACAACAGCTCACTGCACGCAAGGACGTGGTTTAATCACAGTTGGCTGCCTGGATTTAAACCACAAGGCCCCCAGTGGTCTGACACAATATCACTCCTCCAAGCCACCTGATCGAGAGCATTTCAGGAATTCATATTTAAATTACAGGATAACATCCTGTAAAATACCATTAATTAAGTCCCCAACGTCCTCGTTATGTAATCCAGATTGATAATGTTTTGGTATGAAACTGTTCCCAATTCTCACCCAAAAAAATAGTAATGAGAAAAGTTAATACATTTATAAATCTGCAATAATTAGCATGGTGAAAAAGGTCGGTAAAGCCTTTTTTATTTACATAAGGCAAAGCTAATCACTAATCCTACATGCCACTGGGTCCTTCCAGTCAAAAACGAGGCCTATCTTGACGAAAATTACTCGACCACATTCTGCAGCTGAAAACCCAACTCGCAAGATGGGGCAAATTGAAGTGTATCTTAACGTAAGCATTGGAAAGGAAAAAAAACAAGCGAGTCGAATGGACAAGGTGAGAAAATTCGTCAGAAAGTGTGACATTCATGCGGCCGAAGAGGAAAGCGGTGATGAGCGAAAAGTCGGCGTTGCTTTAAGAGAAACAAAGCGGCCAATTCTAAGAAAATATTCGCCGAGGATGGATACCATGAAAGCCAGAGCCTGTCGGTTCAAAAGGCTTCCCACTTTGTCCTGCAAAAAAAAAGACAAGGCACACACACGTCGTGACCGTCCCACAATTACGCGGTTTTCCTCACCCTGGGTGTTGGAACCGTAGCGTAAAAAAAAAAACGGGTTAACGGAAAGAAGAAGAAAAACCCATCGCAAATAATTCTGAATTAGCGCGGTGGAAGTCGGGAATTAGGACTGCATCGAGGCGGCTTTGACTCGCAAAGACAACCATTGTCGTTTAAGAAGGAAATGCATAAAGACGTAAACACTAGCAGGCCTAAATCTAAAAATGGCAATGGTGGTGGTCAGGGCTAAATGTCTCACTTTATTTTCCAGACCGCTGCTTGGCTGACTTTGAGTAGAGACGATTGACATAAGGTACTACACCACCAGAGTGCAAGGTGTGCCTGTCTATGATAATGCTAAATTAGTGCACCCTATATTCATAAAATGTGGCGTGCAAAAATGTATTCCTGCAACAGCATTATGGACTTGTTCCGTTTAAAATCAAGCACTGCTGGTTATGATGTGATGGTTGGCTATGTACGGTGCGAAAAAAGTTCAACATACATACATACATACATGGAGGTCCGTTGATATCAGCTTTGCAACAGTAATGGGCTCCAGCAGACAGAGGGAAGCAACGGTGAGGTGTGGGGGAAACAACGGCAGTGGCCACGATGACCTCTCGACCTCTTCTCTGCAAGTGCCGGCTACGTGCTGGAGGCAACTGACGAGTCAAGATGCGAGCACCGGTGACACGTGGGTCGGGGGTCAGATGCTCGTCGCTCGGTACCTCGAGCTCGCGCAGCAGCCCCGCCTGGCCGCACGTCTGCAGGTCCTCCAGGGCTTGCGACCAGTACGCGTCCTCCCGCTCGCCGTCCAAGCGCTCGCAGCTGCCGGTCAATCTGCAAGGGCACGGCCGCTCTACATTGATTCGCGTCATGGCAGCAGGAATGTTGCGCGCTTAGCCTGCCACGTGGGACTGGCGAGGCCCAGAAGCTGGGCTACGAAGAATGGAGGAGGTGGACGCGGGACCGACCGATTTCATTCCTTACACCAGGGCCCGTGTCACGACTGGCAAAGACTGCGTTGTTTATGTGTCTGTGCAAATAGAGCGAGAAAACTCTTACGAACGAAGAGGCGATAGTTGATGAGACTTTGGGCTGTCTGGACAAATATTTACGAACAATTCGGAACTTTGAACCCGGTTTAAATTACCACACTGTTTACCGACGATGGCAGCAATGATGATGGCGATGACGTTGAGGTTGTGAGGGCAGACCGCTGTTGATCCATCGCACTGTGTACCCACCCGGACGTGTGCCGCTCCCACTCGTCATCGCCGAGCGCCCTCTCACAGCCCCGGGGTCGCGCGCTGCCACCGCCGCCGCCGCCGCCGTCGCCGCCAGGGGACTGAAGTCCCCGGTTTTCCTTCCCGTCCCTCGCGTCCCGCGTGTCCCTCGCGTCTCTCCACGTGGCCGAGTGCTGCGGCAGCCCCCGAGCGGAGCCAACTCCGTTCCCTGTCTCAGGGGGGAAAAGGGGGGTGAGGGGGGTGAGGGGGGTGACCCCCGGGGGGGAACGATCGCGGGCGGCATCACAATCATACCGTGGGGAGAGGATCAACGTGTCCGTAGGTATGCATGTTGAACTTTAGGGTGCTACTCGCTCACAGCACTTGCCCCAACAGTCTGTCGAGGCTATAAGGGGGGCGATGTTTGTCTCTGTTGAACTTCTTTTGCACGGTACGTAGCCAACTGTGCTAAGTCGGAGGTGCATCACCACGTATGGATACGATCGGCGTGGAGAGTGCGGATTTCCAGAAGAACTCTCCCGTGCCGCGTGGCGGAGGAAAACGCATGACAACCCTGATGCCTGCTGTATATTTGGAGTTTTCATGTCTCTCTCATCATCATCATCATCATGGTGTCGAGATGTTAACTACCTCGCCTGGTACACAGGAGGTCGTGGGTTTGATCCCGACCATGATGCTTGTATATTTGGAGTTTTCACGTTCTCCCCGTGGTCACGTGGAATTTCCTCCAGGCCCTCCAGTTTTTCCCTCCATATTTAGAATCAACGTGCGTTACAGCATTTGGCTGCGATAAATGTCGACATGTTGATAAGCCGCTTCGTTCACCTATCATTTGTGGTTAGGTTGCTATATAGTTCGGTGGCCCTTACGTGGTAAAAAAGAAAAAGTAAAAAAAAAGAAATGTCAACCTTGCGTGCCGTATCCACTGTCCGTGCCCGAGCCGTCCCACGAGCCAGTGGCGCTGTCCAGGCTCGGCACAGCGCTCAGCAGCTCGGCCATCTTGGCAGCGCGTCGCACGCTGTCCAGCTCCTCCTCCTCGTCCTCCTCTTCCTCCTCCTCCCCGTCGCTGCCCTCGGCCAGGGCGCCCGCGCCGCCCGTCAGCGCGCGGTAGGGGCCTGCGCATCGGCGGGAGAGTTGGCGGCCTGCTCGAGGTGGTCTCTCCCGTGCGATGCCAGAGCCGTGCTTTACGACGGAGGTTGGGACGAGAGCTGGCCACGTGGCCCATAGGTCACGGCGATGAGCCCCGCCTCCGCTGAGACACCCTGCGCTCGAATCTAGATGCTAGCCTCCGATTACAAGCGGGTTCTCTCACAAGCGCAGTGAGTTGATGGTCTCGGCCCGGTCACTAAATGATAAAAAAAAACCGTCGTAATAACTTTTTCATCTGGACTCAATTTGGCTAAATTCCAGCTCTGAGTGAGAGATTGACTGCCAAGTGAAGAACAATTATCCCCGTGTGCAGACGATTCTCTCACACCACGAAGGGTCACACTCCGAACGAATTCCGCACTTCGCCTCGTGGCACGACACCCGCCGATTGAGCGAACGGGATAAAGTTGGGACTGGCGTGGGGGGGGGGGGTACTCACGCTCGGCGAGCTTGCGTATGCGCAGCGTGACGGTTTCGCCCGCCGTCTGCAGGAGGCGGATGGCCTCGCTCAGCGGCTTCCCCTTTAGGCCGACGGCGTTGATCGCCAGGATCTGGTCTCCGATGTGGATGGCTCCGGTCCTGCGACACAGCGTGGGTTTCAAAAGGCACGCGAGTGATATTTGCAGCATTTTTGTAGAGAAGTTCCGACGGACGTACTCGAAGACGGAGGTAAGTTAAGGGCTTTCGCCAGGGTTTATTCAAGCTTATCAATAATACACAGGGTACACAACTCCCAGGGGCTAGGGGTCCTACTCTGAGTCCGGGTCCCTGCCGGCTAGCTCCGGTCTCTCTCTCCGGTCTCTCTCTCTCGTGTCGGATCGTGGACTCTGCCGACTCCACCGAGCGGAGAGAGAAGCACCTCTACGGCTACCACCGGCTTCTCCCCAGGCTCCCTATTCGATCCCTCTCTCTACCCCTGGTTCCCTCTTCACCCTGCTTACTCTCCCCGTTCCCACAGTGACCCCGCTTATGTCACGGGGTATCCCTTAAGTACCCTAGGAGACGTGACGTCATCGCACTGAACGGCACACCTTACGTCACGTCCCCATTTTACTCCTCTACATTTTGATAGATTTTTTTTTTTACTCCTCTCACGCGTGAACACACACAGACGGCCATCTCGTGCGGACACAGGCAGAAAGACAAAGAATCCTTGTCGAACACTCCTTGAGCAAGTGCTGTTAGCGAACACCTGTGAAGGTCACCAAAGCACATGAGGGGGGGGGGTGGCCATTACTATGCCTGGTTGCCTTTGTCTCCCCAGTGACGATGTTTGTACATCGCATCAGGTACTCCTATGGGAGGCCCAAGACCGATTCACACACTACTGCTTCCCACACATGCACACACACACAGGCAGGCACACACAGCAAAGTTACATGGAGTGGCAGGTTGAAACACAGCTGCAGTGAGATTTCACATGCCGTGCATTTCGAGAAATAACTTTTTAGTTCCGGTCAATTAGACTTGTCAGAAGAGCATTTTGTACGAATTTGTAACAACCATCTATCTGTGCCGGGAGACACTGCAGAAACCATCAGCAATTTCTATAAGATGCTTGAAATCAGAATCTTTATTTAAACTGGAAAAATCCGATGAGCTATGAAGCTCTTTTTTAGAGACGTCCAGTAGGGGGCGGCTCAGAAAGTCACAATATATATCGGCTGAACCCCCAACACCTTACCAAACACAATTTCCCTTGCACCACTGCCCTCATCTCCCCATCCCTAGCGGCGCTAAGCAGCGCTTGAACCATCGCCAGGGCTGGTGGATGGACCTGTGGGAAAATGCCAGATGAGGCCTACTCCTGAGTACCCCCCCCACCCTCCCTGCGCCCACCGTCTCAGATCCTGGCACCTAGGGACACCCACCCCCCCAGAAGCTGCGGCCACTGCACCACGACCCCTCGCGACCTCCGCGGGGGGCCCCGAGCGGCAGCAACTACCGTTCGGCAAGGCCGCCGGAGGTGAGGCCCGAGATGATGATGGGGTCGAAGGGCTCCTCAGTGCCAGAGATGGTGATGCCGAGGGGCCCTCCGTAGCGCTTCAGCTCCACCGTGTAGCTGATGGCGCCCGAGCCCTCCAGCTCGTCTGCACGGCCGGCGGGTCGAGAGGAGGAGAGGAGCGACGGGGTGAGGTGCGGTCGCCCCAAGAGGGTTCTCATTCGAAGATCCGTTCCTTCGGGCCCACGCAGGTTTTTGTAGGCCCTTGTCGTGAAAACTTTTTTAAAATGCCAAATGTTTAAGTTTTTTTTTTTAATGCAGGCATACATATACATATATAATCTGCAATGCTTTGTATATTAATCGATATTAATCACGTAATAGGCTTTTACCCTTTAAACTGGTACAAAAACTGACACATTTATACAAGGCATCATGTTTCCAATAACCACAACACAAGCAGTCAAAATGCAAACATAAAGAAACAACTCTGATAATGATAATGATATGCACTGTCCTTGAAGTTGATTGGTCCACACCCGAGACAGCTTTTCTTAGAGCCTAGTCTCCATTGGTGTTGGACCAGATGACGCCAAAAGGCCTCTCCATTGGTGTTGGACCAGATGACGCCAAAAGGCGTATTAATCACACCCCCGATACGCACGGTTGGCTACATACGGTGCGAAATAAGTTCAACATACATATGTAACATTGAATAATTTCATTATTATTCACCCCATACATCATGGGTCGAGCTTCGTTCAGTTTTCTGTCACAGCAATTACAAGGGCGATACAAAGTAAAACAAATCCTCAGCACACGCCCGGAGACGAGCCGAGACCTGAGTTGTCATCGTCCTTGCGGATCTTGAGTCTCACGAGCTCGTCGCCCTGCCGCAGGATGTGAGCCGCGTCCTCCATGGAGCAGTGGTCGAGACGGACGCCATCGATCGCGAGCAGCTGATCGCCCGGCTCCAGAGTCCCCGTCCTCACGGGGAAGCGACACCGAGGTCAACGATTTAGACAGCCTGGTCCGACGATCAACCGTGTCCCTCAGCATAGACACAGCCTGGTCTAACAATCAATCGTGTCCCTCAGCATAGAAAAAGCCTGGTCTAACAATCAACCGTGTCCCTCAGCATAGACAAAGCCTGGTCTATCAATCAACCATGTCCCACAGCATAGACAAAGCCTGCTCTATCAATCAACCGTGTCTCTCAGCATAGACAAAGCCTGGTCTATCAATCAACCATGTCCCTCAGCATAGACAAAGCCTGGACTATCAATCAACCGTGTCCCTCAGCATAGACAAAGCCTGGTCTAACAATCAACCATGTCCCTTAGCACAGATACGGCCTGGTCTATCAATCAACCATGTCCCACCGCATAGACAAGAGTTGAGGCTAACACTAAACCATGTCCCTTCGCTTACATATGCTTAGACCAGACTGGCCAAGCATATGGCCCACTTCTCCTCCTGCTTCTTCCCTCGCACTGCTCGGCTTTGGGATTCCCTCCCATCGTCACTATTCTCAAGTTTTAATGAACCTTACTCAATTCAAGAAACGTATCGACTCTTATCTATCGCTGCTTCAACAGTGTTGTCTGTTGCTAGCTGCTTGGAATTTTGGCATTTTGGGTCCAGCATGCCAAAAAAAACCCAACCCTTATAGACATCCAAACTTAACCTCACCGTTACCGACCCACTTAGGCTGGGCAGCGAATCACGCGGCGGCTTAAGCCGCGGGCTCACCGATGCGCAACGCTGCCTTTCTTGACGTCGGAGATGACGAGTGGATCGCCCGCCTTGCGGTAAGCCGGCGCTGAGAAACCACCACAAGCACCACGAGTGAGACGGGTACGAGGGACTGAAGCCTCACCCCCCCACCTCTCTCCTCTGCCCTAGCGCGGAGAGCGGCTGGGTGTTGACAAAGCACTAGAGGAACGGCTGAAATGTTTGAGAATGAGAGAGGTCGTTTAAATCGGTGCTCTTCATTGCAAGGCCTGCGCAGGGGGGGGGGGGCACGGATGTGCAGCCCCCCGACAATACACAAGGAGTGAAAACATCCCCCACCACCATCATCACCGTGCTGCTGTCAAACCCAATAGTTTCAAACGTGTGACGGCCCTCACCCTGACAATGTCTTATCGGCGAAAGTGGCCCCTCTATTGGCCATTTGTTCAGCTTGTTTTGAAGGCCTATCATCTTTGGGCAGCAATGGCATAGCCCTGGTCTCATATTTGAAATGATCTACAAGTAAATTAATATCGTTAGTTACTGCCTTTTGTTAATCCACTGCTGGATGAAGGACCTCCCCATGCCACGGGGCGTCTCTGGGCGTTATGGGTTTGCCGTCACATGCAAGCCACTCATTATATTGGAAATGGCAAAACATAATCCACAACCATCCCGAAAAGTGTAAATAATCACATACGCCGGTAACAACATTATTGCGTTTATGAGCATTGTTCATTAAACGGCAATTACTTAAATGAAGTCAATAAAAATATAAATGTATTGTATAACTACATTGGGGTGTTCTTACTTCAAAACATGATTATGCTCCCCTGATCCTCATCAAATATAACAACACGTATTTGTTGATGATGTATTCAATCTGGGCGCAATGGAGGCAAACGTGGTGAGTTCACCATACCTATCAACCCATACGGTTTACCCCGTATTCTTGTACAGGGTAATTGAGTTTTCAGGTCCATACGGCATACAGCTATTTCAATACGGGCACAACAAAAGTGTCTATTTGTTTGCATTTCTCCATTGTGATTTATAAGGGCACCACGGGGTGACCAATAAGGTCTGAATTGGTCTGTAGTAAGGTAGGCACTGATGAGGGGTTGACAGGTTTGTTTCACTGAGCGATGAACCCAGTGACCTGAGTCCGATTTCCTGCCACGGTTAACAATCACTGGTGAGTGGCATGTGCACCGGTTCTACAACCAGCAAAGCTCTTCACCAACAGGCAGTGACCACCAGTAGTAAGGTGAAGTATGGTCAAACAACCCCCATGACGGAGGCCTTCATTCAGCAGTGAACTATTAAAGGGCTGTAATTATTATTACCATTAGTATATGAATGCAACAAGAATGCTGGTAAAATCCTAAGTAATCCACATCTTATATTTAAATAAATGTAGGAGATGCGATCAGACATTGAACACAAATCTTTGGCCAGCTTCAATATTCAGCTCAGACGTGGAAATTAAACTGTATCAGCACAAGGGTCCCAATTAAATGAATAGAGTTGGTTTAATGTTCAATCAATCACGAGTGACCCTAGCCAGAGTTCACTTAATGGGTACTCTCGTTAAAGTTAACGAATGCTAATGGATACAATTTTCTCCGCGCATGGAGGCATAAACGTCGACTCTGCTCGTCATATATATATATGTTTTTGTGGCCGTATCGTTTACAATGCGGCAGTTTGGCAACTTCGATCAATCGACTAAAACACAAATCGTAATAAGACTACCGCTTGCGGAATTGATTTTGTGGAGCTTTCATTGCAGCTCCTTTGGCCAAATGGCGTGATGCCTTTGGGTGGCAATGCGGACTTACAGCTGATGGTGATTCCCAGCTCCACGCCTCTCCTCTTGGGCAATTTGACGTGGAACGTGCCGCTGCTGGGAACGACGGACTCTGCATTCAGTGGGCGAGCGGAACAGCTGATTAATGGACGGCGTCACAGTGGCTCAGCTCCTTCTCCCCCGCGATTAGCATGGTTGGCCACGTACAGTGCAAAAGAAGTTCAAGAAGACGTTCAAGTTCAGCGAGTGGCCACGAGTGACTGGCCACCCGTTTTCCGACTTTTCCATGACCACTGAGAAAGCAACCAAGCAAGCCGGCCTGGATCCAACGAACCAGGCAAGTCTGCGTGGCCCACATTTCCATGGAAGGCGTAAAAACCCAGCACACCGGGACACTCTCGAAAAACGGTGCGACGGCACGGGCCCAACGCAGATGCGCAATCGGCAGTGGGCCGCACTTCGGTAAACTCTTCAGGGCCGTGAAGGGGTTTTTGTTTTCCTACACAGTGGAATATTTCAAAAAATATATATAAATCCTCGTCATTCCTTAACCTAACCCAAGCATTTATTAACATTTGTTTCAAATAAGCAATTTTGAAGGGAAAGGAGGATTTGGGGGGACAGGGAGGCGGGCGGGCGGGCGGGCGGGAGGGGTTGAGACTATGAAACCGCATTGCTCTTTAAGTGTTCGTACGAAAAAACGAGCACGGATTTCTCACGCTCGCAAAAACGTGCCATTGGTGACCACGTGCTCAGAAGGCAGTTGCCCATTCTCCTCTGCTGCCCCCATTGTCTGGAACTCTCTTCCCCCGTTCACCTGTGTGCTCTCGATTTCCCTGCCCCCCATTCATGTCCAACCCTATGACCTTTTGTGTTTTTTGCCACCGCCTGCAACCGTTTCTCTCGACATTAAAAACACGCCCATCATTTCGGTAAAGCATCTTAAGATGAGGTCACATTCAGGAGCTATGTATGTTGAACTTCTGTCATGCCGTACATAGCCAACCGTGCTGAGATTGTGCCTCTGTTGAAGCTTTAATTGCACGCGAAAGCTCGCGCGTCCAACTTTGCAAGAAATAACTTTTTAAAGTATCTCGCAGGCTTGTGTTTGAGTAATGGCTTATGCTGAGCCTTGCGACGTGCATAACTCTAACGCAGACTGTGAGCTACAGATCAGTGTGGGAGGACCGCTTTAAGAAAATGCTTATAGTGAAACTTGGGAGTGAACATCAATCGAGAGCACAGGTTTATGATAAGTGATAGGAAGCATTCCTGAAACACATCAGTGCCGGAAGAGGGATGGAGAGATTAGCTTTGAGTCTCAAGCACCGTGACGAACTGTGGCACACGTGTTTGTGTGGTTACCGACCATCAGGTGCGGTACACGCATGTAACACGTTCACGCGTGAATTAATTAAGAAGATTGGTAAACGCAAAATGCTGCACCGATGTGGTGGAGGGGGTGGGAGGGGGCATGAAGGCTGTGGCTTGAGAAATGGCGTTTCACAGGAAACAGCTAATCAGATACTTTGCGCTGAGAGGCGGTTAAGGCAGGGCTTATGCTAATGCCCGGAGATTATAATATCAAGGGCCACAGATAGAGGGGTGAGACTGGGTGGCTCAGCCCAGACAAGAAATAATGCAGAAAAAAAATCCATTAATATTTAATTTGGTTTTCATTAGATCAGAATGTTATTTCCTACAGTGAGGAATTAAAAAGATATCAGTTCCAATGCTATGAGACATCCATCTCCATAGCGGAGCGAAATGTGAGAAAATTCAGAGCCCTTATTATAGATAAGAGGCACATGAAGGGGGCCTTCGGAGGCAATTCTCCGATATCACTTTTCAGAGGGCATTTCTATAACAAAGTGGCATGAATTGCTTCCTGTGAGGGTTCCAAGTGGATATTTTTTCATCTCACGACACGCTGATAAGCACAGCTGCAACAGTTTGAAAAGACCAAAAAAAAGCGAAAAAACACAAACAAAGTGAGCATTGTTGTGCAAATTGAGGATGTGTTTAAGAGTCTGGGACAGGCCTCAGACTGTGTGCTCACTAATACTGGCCACACCATCATCTCCGTTCAATATTTGTCCCACGCGTCGCATGTCATTACCCCTCTAAGCCCATGCAATAAAAAATTATACATACGACGTTAAATATAACATCCTGAAAACAAAAATATTCAGCATCAGTCCGTTTCCATCAGGCATTGTTCACAGATAATTTGAAAAGAGTTCGTCTTGACTCATCAAAGTGCAGTGTGCCATCAACATGGGGCATCGAAGTTCAATTCCCACCACAGTCCACAGCAGTGCCGAGTGATATCTGAACACACCGACACGGACTGGTACACGTTGAAGCGTGGACAAACAAGTCATGGGGAGCACTTCATCCAGCAGTGGAATTACAAAGGGCAGTAAATAATCAGAATTTAGAATTCCGTTACGCAGGTAAAGGTGCAGCTCTGCAATTGCTTGCTCATGCCACTGCTGGCTGAAGGACCTCCACACCTCCACTGGAGGGAGCTCTAGAGAGGCACTCTAAATGTGTTGTGGACTGGCACCTTCTCGAAAACCACTTGGACCACTTAGTTGGTGCAGCTGTGTTGGGAGTGGTGCACAAGCATCAATAACAACAAAATTACACGGCCGCCCGAAAATAAACGAACTATATGATTTATGACGTTTTGAGCAACGGCCCTTCTGCATGGCATTGCCATGAGCGACTTCATTATCATCATCATCTATGGAAGCGGTCAGGAACAGCAGCTGTGTGACATCATCACGAACATCATCATTCGCAATATATGCATCAGCAAAAAATTCAACCGTTTATATCGTCATCATCAACACCATTACTAGCTTCACCGATAATATACCGTTCTAGTTAAGGCACTGTCACTGACCAAATGTTTCTTTGTTACTTTAATCGCTGATAACACTGGTCAACAAAAAAAACATTTTTTTCTGGCCTGGACTTATGCAGCTGTTTTAGACTAATTTCAGGGTGCCGATTCCAAATCTGATCTCAGATTTGCTCTATCACATCTAATTTTATGCTATCGGCATACCCCATTTTCATTGATTTTACCCGAAATTAACTCTTTCACTTAAGTTGTTGCGAGTCAGTGATTGCTTTAGTGTTAAAATATGGTGCTATATTTTTAGGATAGTGTGTTTATAATTTCATTTTATGTAGATATCCACATTTATTTAATATTTTTCTTCTGCAGTTTTTATTGAAAATGCAATATTTGATATCTCAAAAACCTGATGTGATAGAAAAAAACTGATGTCAGATTTGGAATCAGCACCCCAAAATTACCTTAAGACCGTTGGAATACCTTATGCCAGAAAAAGTGTGTTGACCAGTGTTATCCGGCGGTAAACCCCCGTGGCGCCGGCGTTGACGCGTTCACAGCAGCGCCCCCCAAACAACCCCCACCCCCCCACCCCCCCCCCGCAAGGTCGGCGCTCACCCGCGACGTCGAACTCCACCTGCAGGCGCGTGCGGCCGCCGGCCGCGGCCTCCCGTAGCAGCTGGTGCACCTCGTCCAGCGTGGCCTCCTCCGTGGGGACGCCGCCCACGGCGAGCAGCCGGTCTCCCACCTGCAGCACCCCGCATCTGCAGCGTGCGGCACAAACGGATGTTGTCGCGGCCTTCCACTTGCGCTAGGTCGACTCAACCTTGATTGAGCAGCTGACGCGGCCTGCGAACATCGGCGCTAGAGAGACGAAATTCATTCTAGATTTGAAGCTTTCGTGACTGCAAGGATTCATATTCTTAGTTGTTTCGGTAAAGTCACGTAGGTAAAAAATGAAATCAAAATTGTTTTATTTTATTAATTTTTATTTCATTTTTTACCTACGTGACTTTACCGAAAGAACTAAGAAGACGAAATTCAGTTTAACACGTAGGCTTTTGCGACCGATATTATCCATAACAGAGATTTTTGGGTTAGATCGCGTGAATATAAATGTGTCGTTAAATCTGCCACCAACTGACGAACAAACTCGAGTGGCAAATGTTGTGGGTTTACTTTCCAACACACCGGTGTGCTGTACCCAGTAACGAATTGGCCATTTTCTGTTGACATGCCGAACCTTACTAATCGGCTGTGTCGGGTGGTGGCGAGTTTAACGACACATTTATATTTACGCGATCTAAACCCAAAAAAACTCGATTGGAGACAAAATTGTTCCCCGCGTGGTTCCGGCCACACCGCCCCCCTCTCCTGCACCGTGCTGGCCCAAGGTCGGCACCGGCTAACAGCAACCGCCACAACGGTCTGCGGATGCTTCATTTCTCACGGAAATATTTTCCCGGCCAATGGCAGACTAGAATAACCCCCCCCCCCCGTGCCTGAGTGGCCACAGGCCATCGCGAGAGGTCAAACAGACATGGGCATGGGCCGGTTGACCTAACTCAGGGGTCGGCAACGTGCGGTTCCGCAGCCGCACGCTGCTCTCTAAGGAGAGCTTCGTGACGTTATTTATAAAGGACCACCACCCTCTCGTATTCACCACACGCATTGCGGCTCTTGAAATTTAGAGTTTTTTTACGTACCAAATTCGAAAAGAGAAAGCCTCTTCCTTGTTATGTTGGTTGCCGACCGCTGACCTAACAGGTGGCGGTCCCAGATGACAAAGGTGGTTCACAAGACAAAGCCCTGGCCGCAGCGTTGGGCCTCAGTCCGCGTCGTGCGGTGTTACCGCACGGTGCTGTCCCGCGGTATCTCATGGTGTTGCCGTGGGCTTTCACACGGTGTTGCCGTGCGGTGTGACATGCCGTTGCCGCGTCGTGTCACATGGTGTCATCGCGTGGTGTCGCGTAGTGTCACATGGTGTCGCCGCACGGTGTCGCCGCACGGTGTCGCCGCACGCCGCCGCCCCCTGGTGCCTCACCGCTCAGCGGGGCTGTCGGGCTCGATGAAGCTGACGACGGGGGGCAGGTTGAGCACCTCGGTGCTGAAGACGCCGCCCTGCAGCTGAACGCCGAGGCTGCCCAGGCCGTCCCCGTACAGCACCACCTCCATCACCTCCGCGTGCACCACCTGCCCGCCGGGGCCCAGGCTGCTGGACGCCAGAGACACTGGGGGACGGGGGTGGGGGATGAGGGGGGGCGGTGAGCCTTTGCTGATGTGCAGCCATGTCCGGCCAGTGTGACAGCCACTAACGAGGCGAGCCGTCGCCTCCCGCGACTGACCTTGGCACAAAGCGAGAGACACCCTCCCACAGAGGAGGGTCACAATTAACAACTTGGGGCGGATGAGGGTGGCAAGGGGCTTTGATTCAGAAGAATAATAATGATGATGGCAAAAACGTCAGCGGATGCTGCTTGCCAAATCTGAATCCGATGAGCTATGAAGCTCTTTTTCACAGATGTCCAGCAGGGGCGAGTCAGCTTCATCATCACCACCTTCATGATATCCATCATCACGAGCTCAATACCACTAGCAACATCACAATTACTGCCATCATCATCACTATCATTATAATATTCATTCCATACCACTTCACACGTCTGTGCCACGCCGCCTCGCTGAGTACCACGCATCTCGGCCGAGCCTCCGAAGGGTCAGGCACGGTCGGAAGACCCCCGAAACCTTCCACGAGAAACGGGGGCCCTGGGTGTGAGTGTGGTACGCAGGCTGGGTTTTTTTATTATTATTATAGGAGCCCGGTACAGAGCACAAACCGCGACGCGCGGGTCTCACGCGAGCTCTTGTAGTCCTTCTTGCGAGCGCGGCGACGCACGGAGGCACTGCGCGAGCCCAGGGGCAGCGTGGCGCGGCCCAGGCTGCTCGGGTGGAGCGAGCTGATGCTGTGAGCGCTCATGGAGGTCGGAGAGAACGTGGCCGACACCATCGCCACTGCGCGAGGGGGCGATGGGGAGACGGGATAGGGGAGGGGAGGGGAGGGCAGAGGATGGCGGTGAGAGTAGCACAGAGAGAGAGGGAGACGGGGAAATACAGGGAGAGACCAAAACGACAGACACACGGACATACGGACAGACACACAGAGACGGGAATGCCAAATAGGCAATGAAGCAGAACTACACCAAGGCAGAACATTTAACAGATGGACAAACAGATGGATATGTGGATGGATGGGAGACAGATCGTTAGGAGGCAGAGTGATTTACAGGCATGACAATATACATATAGATGGGCAGACAAGGGCACAGAAGGATAGACAGATACAGACAGACAGAGAGACGAACAAGAAAGCAGGCAGGTAGCCAGGTATATATGATACAGGCAACCAAATTAACATTCTCCACAAATTATATGCATGACAAGCACATCACGGCAGCATGAACCAAAAAGGTTATTCATCTCATCACTTGGCACACAGTTAGATGGCAGCCTCACATCAACAATCCCAAGCGCTGTTCCGCAGTAGAGGTGGCCAAATGGTTCAGAGGTCAGAGCGCTGAGGGACCTGGGTTTGAATCCAGGCGAGTCATCCGTGATTAAACCAAGTTCTCAAGCTCAGTGAGTCGATGGCCTCAGCCCAGTCACCCACCAATGTCTGGGCAAGAAACCGTCGCATTAAGTGGGGTTCTTTACTTAACTTGGCTATATTCCAGCTTTGAGAATTAAAAACTATCAGATTGCCATGCCATGAACATAAGTGCCTGTGGCAAGGTGGGGCGGGAGAGTGCTGGCGTCTACCATGTGGACCAGAGGTCGCATCAGCTCGGTATCCTTTAATTCATCGAGAGATGGCAATAAAGCCAGTGAGGCACGGGAAACATCGCCTCTTTTGCAAAGGGGGCGACCCTGGGGGAAGGGATCTCAGATCTACTTCCGTGACGGACACTTCAGCGGACCGTTCTCCAACACCAAGGGTTGCATTGCTCTGCTAGAGTCCCGAATGGGTTAGTATTCATCTGAGCCCATGACACCGACAGGATACAATTTAGGCGGGGGGGGTAGGGGGGAGACAACAACAACAGCTCTGAATAGAGTCAGCCATTTCTCATGAGAGCGCAAAGCGACAGTGAAGAGCAGGCGAGAGTAAGGCAGAGGAGGGCATTTACTGGAGTGCAGTTGGTGGGACGGGGGAGGAGGAGGAGGAGGAAGGCGGTCCCTCACTCGGCCGTCACCTGGGTGGTAGGTGTGGAAGTGGGAGGCCCGTGGGTCCCAAGAAAGGTGCCTCTCACTCTTTTGCACCTTCACTGCAGCCGCTCCCCCGGACAGAGTGAGAAGAGGAGCGGCGGAGGAAGGGTTGAGGGCGAGGGAAGGAGCGGGGGGGTAAAGGGGGCGGTGAGGAAGGGGAAAAGGAAATGGAAGAGGGAGGGGGGACAGTGAGAAAAGGCGGCCTTAGAGCCGAGATGCCGGACGAGCGAAGGCAGAAGTTTGCAGAGAGTGAGAAGGGGAAATGAAAGTTGAGAGGCCAACTTGAAAATATACGCTTTGAGAGACCGCTGCGTTGTGTCCTGCAACACGCAGAGTCTTGTTTCCGTTTGTGTCTGTCTGTCCGCGTCTGTCTGTCTGTCTATGCATGCGTCCATCCATGCAGCTATCGGTCCATCTGTGTGTTCGTCCATCCAAATGCAAGTCCGTCCACATGTTCATCAGATGTTTGGTCTGTCCATGTGTCCCTGTGGCCATTTGTCCTTCAATCCATGTGTGGCTGTGTCCATCCATCTCTATGTCCATCTATCAATCCATGTGTCTGTCCATGTGTCAATACATCTGACTATCTGTGTGTCTCTGTTATAGTACCCATCCATTTCTATGTCCATCTATTAATCCATGTGCTTGTCTGTGTGTCTGTGTGTCCGAGTGTCCATCCATCTATCTATCCACGTGTCTGTATGTGTCCATCAATCTCTATTTCTGTTTGGCAATCTGCATGTCTGTCGATGTGTCCACCTATCTATCTCTGAATGTGTCGCTGTGTGCGTCCATCAATCTGCGTGTCCGTCCGTCAACCCGCGTGCCTGTCCACGTGCCCATTCATCAGTCCGTCCATTCAAGCTTTCGTCCGCACGTCCACCCACGTGCCCACCCCGCCCTCTCACCTTGGTCGGGCCCCTTGAGTGCGAGCCGCGTCTGCCGGATGGGCAGGATCTCGAGGCGCACGTTGTCCGTGGCGCTCGCCAGCAGCTGGGTGGCCTCCAGCAGCGAGCAGTGCTCCATGCCCGTGCCGTCGATGGACAGGATCTGGTCGCCCGCGTGCAGGGCGCCGCACCTGCGGGTGCCAGCGGCGCAGAGGGCACGGAGGGACGAGCGTGGGCGAGCGAGACGTCGTTCAGCGGCATCGCTTTTCAGACCGTTGTTCTACGTACATGGGGGCGCCACGGTGGTGGGAGATGTTAACTGCCTCGCCGGGTATGCAGGAGGTCGTGAGTTTGAGAGTTCTCTCTCTTTCCTGTGTTGGCGTGGATTTTGATCCGGGTCCTCCGATTTTTTCCCTCCACATTTAGCAGCATGCGTCTTGAATATCTGGCTGCTATGATTTCCACATCATAAGCCACTTCGTTAAGCTACCATTCGTGGCCAGGTCACTTCTAATAAAGAGCCATATAGCTCAGTGGGGGCCTTACATGGTAAAAGAAAAAGTTTAGTTTCACGTACGATGAGCACAGTCGGCTACGAACGGTGTGAAAATATCGCACTTACCTCTTTGCTACCGCTCCACACTGCTGACATACATACACAAAGACAAAGATACCCCGTATAACCTTAACAGACCGTTTGGGGTAAGCGCTATTAGCGAGCACCTATGAAGGCCGACACGGCACACGAGGGAGTGGGTGGCCAACACCACACCCTGGTGGTGTGATGGTTACACACTTCAACACGTACCCATTTTAGGTCAAGTCGACCTAGGCGAGGCCCAGGACCGATTAATATAATCGTCACTGGTGTTGGCCATGAACGGGAATCAAACTCGGGTCGCCGGGTTCGTAGCGCAGAGTCCCTAACCGCTGCACCACCGCTCATACGCACACAGAGACACACACAGACACACGGAGACACACGGACGCACGGACCTCTCGGCCACACTGGCTGGGCGGATCTTGTCGATGATGATGGTCGGCTTGTGCAGGTGCCCGGGGCTGCTCAGAGACACTCCCAGGCTGCTGCCCGGTGTCTTGGCCACCTCCACCAGCAGCGGCCCCGAGGCATTGGTCACGGAGTCTGAGACACACAACACCCAGTGGTGAGCAGAGGTCGCAAACGGGTTTGATTCCTTACCCGTACCCATACCCGGCCGCACCAGGGTCGAAAACGGGTACCCATACCCGTACCCTACCCAATACGCGGCTACCCGTACCCGGCCGGGTATCGGGTTGGGTACGGGTACGGGTACCTGATTGCGACCTCTGGGATGAAGCCATGTTGCAGGCGCGGGTAGGTTGATTCTAGGAACTTGAATTGTGAGAAGAGACAAGACGTTGGGAAATGAGTGACAAACGGTTACTCACCAGTGACTCACAGCCTACCCATACCCGGCCGCACCAGGGTCACAAACGGGTATCGGGTAGGGTACGCATATCGGGTACCCGGTTGCGACCTCTGGTAGTGGGTGAGGAACTCTCCCCTTCTGGTGGGCAGTGTCCGGGGCTGGGGGGCACTGCCCTGTGCTGTCATTTCCGATTAAATAATTCATTTTGGGACCTTTTTTGGCAGCATCAAAATTATGAAAATATAACATTTGGCCTTCACCCTTTCTGGCAATGAAACAGGTATTAAGATTACTTTATGAGAAATCTCCTTCACCAGTGGCAAAATATAGTAATAGGTTTTTACCCTTTCAACTGGTACAAAAACTGACACCTTAATACAAGGCATCATGTTTGCAATAACCACAACACAAGCAGTCAAAATGCAAACAAAAAGAAACAACTCTGATAATGATAATGTATGCACTGTCCTTGAAGTTGATTGGTCCAAACCCGAGACAGCTTTTCTTAGAGCCTAGTTTCCATTGGTGTTGCATTTTGACTGCTTGTGTTGTGGTTATTGCAAATATGATGCCTTGCATAAAGGTGTCAGTTTTTGTACCAGTTGAAAGGATAAAAACCTATTACTATAAGGTATTAAGATGTTCAAACACGAAAAATAAACCAATTTCAGGCATCAGGTCTGCATTAACCACACATACTTGTGGCAAAACATGCAAACCTGCACACCCTTTGTACGTACGTAGAACTTCTTTCGCACCGTAGTAGGCAAACCGTGCGAACACCACCGTTGTTGTCGTTCAGTTGTTGTTGTTGCTGGCACCACGGGAGAACCTGCGATGAGCACAGTTCGCTACGCACGGCGCGAAAGAAGCTCAACGTACGCAGGTACAGAATGCGCTCGCCGCCCCCTCGTACCCATGATGGAGACGTCATACTCGATCTGCAGCGTGGCCTCCTGGCCGCACTCGCGCAGGATCGCCAGCGCCTCGGCGTGCGACACGCCGTGCAGGCTCATGCCGTCCACGTTCAGAAGTCGGTCGCCCGCCTTCAGCGTGCCTTCCCTGCGGCGGCGGCGGCGGTGGCGGCGATGGGGGGAGCGGCCACACAGGAGGAGGGAAATCACGCGGCGGCGGCGGCGGCTTTCTTTTTAGTTGCCCAAAAATCAATTACGGACGAGATAATTAACAGTCCATTAGCAGTGCCTAAACGCCAATCCATTAACAATCCTTATTAAAGTCGCAAGCTTATTTCGCGGTTCCGCTACGTCGTCCGGTAAACCGCCCGTGGAAATTAGCAGAAACTGTAGATTATTGCAGGTTTGTTTCCATAAATTACGCACCGTATCCCGTTGTACGCGTGAGAGGAGGGATTACTTTTTTATTTAGATTATTTTCTGCATTTTATTTTAACGGAGATGACTATGGAGCCTTTTCAGAGGGTCACAAGCTGCTTGAACTGCTGGAAAGCATTGGTCAGGATGGTTTGTGATAAACTGATAGAAAAATGTGGACAGACCTTTAAAAATGTATTATATTTTATTTAAATATAATCAGCTAACCTATACAGCTATCTTTAAATGCACGTATGTACGGGCATCCTACTAGGCTGCTCCACCAATTTCAAGGAATGCGGGGTCATTTGAAGGCTTACAATATGTAATATATGTAAATGAGGCCAAAACTACTAACACACTCGACCTTTGACCCAATAATTCAGCGTAATATCCGATCTACCATTTACAACAGCCTGATGGGAGACTAGAGCCCAGTTCAAACATCATACAATGGGTAGACATGTTCGGCTGGCGAGGTGTGTGTGTGTACGGATGCCGCCTGTCCAGGTTTGACCTGGAAAGTCTGGGAATTGGCATCCGTGTTTGGGTGGCAGAAATTGATTTGTAACCAAGATCTGGTGGTGGTAATGTAACTTGCCGACCTGCCCCTACTGGACATTGGTGAAAAAAAACAGCTCATCGTATTCCTCCTCCAGTCGAAATAAAGATTCAGATTCTGATGTGTTGAATTTTCTGACCGTATGCTCTACTATACTGCACAACTTTGATAACAGACCTTGGCTGACTGAGAAATACATCTGCGTTTGGTCTGAAGTGGAAAAGGTGTCGAACTTATTTCGCACCGTACGTAGCCAACCGTGCTAATTGGAGGTGCAGGGGAAGGACAACAAACTAAACACAAAAAGCAGTTCTAAAGAAATTAGTTTTCAATCTAGATTATTTAAAAGGCATAGCTCCAGTGGGCTTCCTAATATTCGGACGGAAGAGGGATCCAGAAATCTGCAGAAGCGCATCTGGAAGCGTGTGATGCAGTGACCGTCTTTGTTCGATGGCCAGCCACAAGCCGCTGCTGCGAGGATGACCGGAATTCGCGTGACGGTGTGTGACGGTGTGTGATGGCAACTCACCGGTCGGCAGGACCGCCCGGTCTTACGCACGTCACCAGGATGGGTCTCGACTTGTGCCTCTGCTCATGGGCGCCACCTGTCCCACCGAGTCATACCACAACACCGAGTCATCCTACCACAACATCGAGTCATCCTACCACAACAGAGTCATCCTACCATAACACCGTGTGATTCTGCCACAACACCGAGTTATACCACAACACGACGCCCCTTGAACAATCACTGTCATCGAGGACTTCAGCAAGAGAGGGAGGGGTATGGGTTGGTTCAAAAGGTGCAGCTTGAGCTTGAAAGTGAAATAGAGCAATTGAAAACAGGGCCTGACCCCTCCATCAGAGCAGCCAAGTGGCCCAAGGGGATATATTTTGCCAGTGCCACGGGCGATGTACGCATGACAGGACCAGCGTGGGTGATTTACTTTATAATTTACCAAGCCGTAACTACTGTACGGTCGAAAAATATACTACATTTTGTAGTAATAGGTTTTTACCCTTTTTCTGGCAAACCAAAACTGATACCTTTATACAAGGGATCATGTTTGGAATAACCACAACACAAGCAGTCAAAATGCAAACAAAGAGACAACTCTGATAATGATATGCATAACACCGAGTCAAATAAAAATATACTGAATGTTATTTACATGACTCTTTGGTTCTTTCGGGACGACCGCTTGTTGTTGCGATCGAAACGTCGTGATCTATTATTATTATTATTTTTCTACGTGACTTTACCGAAATAACCAAAGAGTATGGATTCCTGCAGTCACGAAAGCTTCAAATCAAGATTACTTACATTATCCGTAGCAATTAAGGCTGCGACAAGATTAGGTCAAAGGGTACACAAGGCTCTATCAGCGATTCTTGTGTGGGCCAAAACAAGCCACTATTAGGTCAGATAAAGTAGCTACGGCCAGAATGCTGGGCCCCAGACAGTGAATATAAGAGAGCAGCATCTACGGATGGTGGAGCATGAATACATGTTCAGGGGCAACAGCTTGCTGTTGCAATGAGTCTGCTTACTCTACACAGCTCACCATTGTTATTTGCACCACGATTATAGCACAAAGCTATCACAAAACTATGTTGCAAAGATGGGTATAGTCTGTAGAAATTTCTTCCAAATTTCGCAAATTAGGACCATAACACCTGTGCACTTATGGGCCATCTCTCGTTTTAGTATGACAGTCACGGGCTCTCAAACGTGCACGGTGAGCCAGGTTGCACGTATGTACGGTTAATCAACCCATGGTATTAACCAGGTTGGCCACCGAGATTGAACCGGCACCCTTTGGAACAAGCGGCGAACGCTGCGAGCGCACGGCCGTGTCACCACTCCTCAGTTACCATCTTCAAGCGGTGCGCGTTACGCCGTGCATGCCCCCCTGAGCCACAGCATCTCCGGTGGCCTCACACGACCTTCGCGGAGGGAAAACGAACGCTTGCCTCTGATGACGAAGCCAAAGCTGTTGCCTTCCTTGTACAGCGTTATCTCGATGGTCTTCGCAATCACTCCAGCAGTGCTGTCAGGCGCTGGGAACAAAACAACAAACGGACGATTGATTACGCACAATAACCAATGCTTCAATGTGGTTAACTGTTATGGTCACGGGAGGGGGTGAAAAAAATTCATCACAGGAGACAACGTGCCGAGTGTTTTCGGCGAGGCCCAAGAAACTCTTTGAACGCACCGATCCGCACGTTTTGTGTTCCCCCCAATAGTGTTAACAGCGTCTTGTCGTGCGGTGAAGAAAGCTTCGTGAGGATCTTCACAGCCAGCAGTTCATCAGTGTTGTGTCAGAGAACAGACCTGGACAACTTTCTGAAGTCACTTCAATATGCTTCCTTGTCGACACGAGGAGCAATATCTTTGACACGTCCTGCATGAGTGTGTGTCGGAAGTCAACTAAGCCAAACGTTACGTTTCTCAGAGCTGAAACACGCCGATTCAAGTCACAAACTCAAGTGCATACGATAAAGACACGTTTGCATAATTGCGTGTGCAGCCATTGGTGACCAGGCTAACTACGCCTAGACACAAACCCAGGCTCCCAGTGGTGAAAGCTCAAATCTCTGACATGGCACAAGTCCTCTGAAGCACCTGACCATATCTATGGATCTATGGTCAGTCCGTAAAGGCTAATGTGACAATCGCGGCCTCTTATTTTTGTTTACAGATCATAGCCCAAAGAAAGAGTGCTGTGACCAAGCTGCCCTCTGATAGGGTTTACGATTGCGTGGCGGACATTTATTTTGAACAGCTTTCCTGTGACGTATAACATTGTCAGGAATTAACGACTTCTTAGATTTTGTACAGAGCCCTGCACAAAACCAACATGTGTTCACACGTCAGTCAGTCACGTCGTGTTTTTTTGGGTAAGGCCCATTAAGCTAAGAAGCTCTGATTCAATAGCAACCCGGCCAAAAAAACGGCCGAGCATCTGAAATGGGAAGGGAGGGGTTTTACAGCGGTTGTATGGAACAAATAAACCTATTTAATATTCCACATTTGCTCAGGAAGTGCCGTTTTAAAAGATGAGAACACTGATAGAAGTATGACGTGTGGAGGCAGATCTAATGAAAATGTCAAAGATAAATGAAAGCACAATTGACGCACTAAAATTCCATTAGTGCAGCACTAATAGGAGGCAAATACATAAAATCTTAAATGTCAATGCAAAACGAGCTAAGCTGTAATGTTGTATGCGAGTAATTATTTTTTTATTTCTGAGCTGACATTTCATAAATGACCTTAGAATACACGGTGTCTTGCAAATTTGAGTCAATAAACTCGAAGCTGGTTGGCGTTTTTTTTTCCCCTTGTCAAGTCAACTTAAATTTCGCTTTTCTCAACTACCTCTCCCGCTATTTGCAAGAAGCTTAAAAGGCAGCTGGTAATTTTGCATTTCAAGCCTCTAGATATTTAGAGATCTGGCTGCTCTGTGAGCACTAGGTACTGATTAAACAACAACAACATAAACTCTGGCCGGTAATCAAACAATCGCATGCCAGAATGTTGTTTTGGAAGCTGTCTTCGTAAACAAAAAGGAAATGCTGTAATCAAAAACACAATCTACGGGGAGGGGGAAACCCTGGGGGCGATCGCAAAAATTTAAAAATTTGTTTTGAGCCGTGGAAATGTGTCTAACGTAAAGCCAAAAATGTGCCTCTGTTCGCAAGCGCTGTGTGTGGAAAACGCTGTGTCAATGGGTCTCTGTACGAGTCTGTGGATGTTTATGCGAGTCAGTGGGTCTCTGTGTGAGTCAGTGGGTCTCTGTGCGAGTCTGTGGGACTTTTGGTGAGTCAGTGGGTCTCTGTGTGAGTCAGTGGGTCTCTGTGCGAGTCTGTGGGTCTTTATGCGAGTCCGTGGGTCTCTGTGCAAATTCGTGTCCACTGCTAGCGTTCACCGAGGGCACGAGTAGCATTCACTCGCTCTGCTCTCAAGCCAGCAGCCTGATGTAGAAACGTGGACATATGATTTATAGTTGGGTCTCAATTCATACCCAAACAAAAGAAGAAGACCTGTGCTCTAACACAAACAGACACAGCACAATCGCGTCCCTCCCTCTGCACAATGGGGATCGATAACATAATGGATCTAACCAAGAGAAACCACACGCACGCACACACGGAGACAGCTCGCAGTGCACGTCATTCTGCCACAGGTTGCCACCGAAGAGCCGGCAAACAAATAAATAATAAATAGCTGCACACAGCTGGCCCGCTGAGATTTCATTCTGTTTTGTTGTTGTTGTTTGTATGTCGCTGCCTTTGGATGGCGACTGCTTGCGGGTGAGTGGATCCATTGGCAGGGAGGAGGAGAGAGCGGCACAGCCAAACCTCCGTTGCTGGAGGCCCTGGCTGGGCGTGCGTGCGTGCATGTGTGCGCAAGGAAGAGTCGTTTGCAACCGGGAGGACGGTTCGGTGCCAACGGCGGCCACGTAAAGTCGCCAGGAATTCCGAGGTGGCCGTGCGGCCTTGTGGCCAGAGAGCGCTGAGCTGGTACCACCGACTTCCTGGGTTCAAATCTGGGCTCTGGTCAGCCGTGATTCAACCGGGTTATCAATTGCTGTGGGTTCATGGTCTCAACCTGGTCACCGATGATTGCAGGAAACTCATCACATTACAAGTGTTTCCGGAATAAATTTGGCGACTTCCTGCTAAGAGAACAGCAAATATTAGTTTGACTATTATGAGATGCATGAACTTTACTATTCGTAATAGGTTGGGAAAATGCTGCACCCCTTCCCCCCTAGTGTGTGGATAAGAGGTCACTTGAAGGGATCTCAGTAGTAGTTTTGTGATATCATCTTCGGTGGGATTTCCCTAACACAGCTGCGCCCCTCTGATGGGAGATCCGGACATCTCGTGACACCGGACACGAAGCCGATTGCACAGTGAGGATTTTTTCTATGACAGGCTTTTATTTAGCTCACTCTGTTGTTGTTGTTGTCGTATCCTCAAATCTTGTAACTCAATTTTAACCCACTTCTCAATGTGGTATCGACTGTAAACTTGGTATACTTATGTCATACTGATGACAATACTATATTCTATCAAAAAAATATTTTTAAACATTCTTTTTTATATGTTATGTTTCCGCTTGGGTCTAATTGTCCACGCTCAACTGACGTTGGCTGTAATTGGCCACGGTCCCTTATGTTATGGCAAGCTTCGGGGCCACTTCCTGGAGTCGTGGAGTTCTGCCATTACGAGTATGGTACATTTCATTAAAGCGTGTTTTTAAAAAAGTATTTTAAAATATTACTTATTTTGTTTTAAAACAAGAATCCGCCAGGGATTAGTTTCCCCTGCCACTGCTGTCTCCGTGAAACTATGTCAGCTTGAGTTAATAATTAATCGGATTCAGCACCACAATCTTCCACCCTCCGTTAATTAAGCCTCTCGTATGAACGATACTTAATACTGGTAGGAACCTCCTGGTTACACCAGCAGGGAGGGGCTGGGTGGGGAGGGGCTGGGTGGGGAGGGTGGGGAGGGGCTGGGTGGGGAGGGTGGGGCTGGGTGGGGGGTGGGGAGGGACTGGTCACCTCGTGGTGCCCTTATAAAACTCAACGTTTAACCTACTCACGCCGGCTTGTCCCCGCCCTCACAGTCGGGCATATTTGCGGAATACACCACGCCGCCGTTGACCCTGGCCATTGACTGAGCAACCCGACGTTCCTACCAGCTCCCTCCGCAGGAATGTGTTTAAAGCCATCTCCAAAAGTGTATTCACTTTTAATATTTTCAATACAGCTTCTAGTTATGTATGTATGAGGATACACGGCTGTTGTCATTTTATATTGCTCATGTTATTTTTTACATTTTGCTGTTTTATGCACTTTTTAAAATGCAAGTATGACCCAGACTTGTCCTTATCCAGCTTAAATAACAAGTAACAAATACATCTATCAATCGTTGTGCTCAGAAGCTAGTATTGGCGTCTCCTGTATATCATCTTTTGCTATGTGACACTTAGATGGGTTTGTGCAAATCTAAGTATACATTTTTTTTTTTTAAGTATTTCATGATGTTTGATTAGTAGAGACACGTACTTCTGCACAGTGCATATGCCAAGATGGGCATTTTAGTGAGCATGACATGTATTACCTGATAAGAAACCAAAATAAATACCTCTCAGTGGGGTACACGCGAAAATTTGATCAACATTTTTAATGTTGACATAAAAAATAAAGACGCCGTTGTGTTTGATTACTCTCGACACGATGATATTCTTCAGCAATAATTATGGGACATCAACAGTGACGGCTGGCTTCGTCATAAATGCGACAAGGCACAGCCGGAGGAAGGGGATGAAGTTGTCAGAGGCAATAGAGAGGACAGGATAAGCCAGCCCCGCAGTGCCGTTTCACCATATCTCTCTCCCCAGGGAACATTTGATTTCAACAGGCTTACACTCAACAAACGTTACGTTACAAGAGGCAGTTAAACGTGGGCCCTAATTTACCCAATGGCAGCAGCACTTCTTTGACCAATGGTGTGCAAGACCAAGAAAATAAATGTTTAAAATGGCTCTCTCTTTAGTTGTTTTCAAACATCTCTCTCACGTCTCCTTTCCTTTGGTTGATGTTAAACTATTTCCGCCTTCTCATGCATAGTGCCCGGAGATACATTTTTTTAAGGGTGCTTTATAAAAAATGTATTATCATTAATTGTATCATGCAGCATGCTTCCTAATAGGCATCGAACGATTTGGGCCCCCTTGCAATTTGGAAAGGAGGCCCAAATTTTAATTTTTTAATTTTTTGTTCTACTGCGGTCATCGTAGTGGGAGCGGAGGATCACGCACGTGAACCTGTTACACACGGTCAGCTCTTTGGTCGATCCACTGCTGGATGAAGCCTTCCCCCCCCCTACGCCATATCGGTCAAGTGGTTGTTTGACCGTACTTCATCACGGTGGGTCAATGTGGGTTTGTGAAAACAGGGCCCAGACCTGGGTGATATCTCTCTCGCCACTGATACGAGCCGTGGCCAAAGAAATTACTCCGGATCCCCAGGTTAACAAACAGATCACTGTGCTGAACACTGCACGATTCACCCCAGTAGGCAAGAAATCATAAAATAATCTGGATTCTTACTCTATGCATGGATCGAGAGCGTAAGAAAGAAATTGTATTTATGAAACTGGGTCACGTTTTTATATCTCCATTTGATATGTAATGCGTTATGTACAATACGCAGAATACAGGTAGAGCTTGCCCCGGACTGCTTAGCGTTCTCCATTGATACGGCGCAAGGTAAACAGGGACAGTCTCCCGTGAACTGAACCATCTTTACAAATGCAAAGATCCCATGGGAAGCCTCAACAGGCGTTTGGGGCAAGAGCCATTAGCAAGCACCAATGAAGGCCGGCACGGCACATGAGGAGGTGGGTGGCCAGCACCACGCCCGGCCGCCTTTATCTCCCCAGCGGCGATGTTTACACACCGCACCAGGTACTCATTTGAGGCCGAGTCGACCTAGGGGAGGAGGCCCAATACCTGTTTAGATATTAAACATTGTTATTGGCCCTGAGCAGGAATCAACCTCAGGTCGCTGGGCTCATAGCGCCACGTGCTCACCACTGGACTACCGCACCACACCGTTCCTACCAAGCACACATACACACCGCATCATATTCATTTATCACTGGAGAATATGAGCTACACTTACGTTAAAGATAAGAGACTACTGTGGTCAATTATATTTATACCAGACTCCTCGCCATCACTTTGTTCCTTCTGCCTGATCCCTAATCTATTCCAAGGTACACAAATGGCAACCATGTTCTGCTCTCAGAGTATCCCACTGTATGGCTTCAGGCCTATTATAATAATAATTTAAGTCGTTTGAACGTTATGTTTGTAACCTGCATTGGCAAGGTGCAGCTGCACACAATACAGAGTTCTGAACATGTGTGCACTTGTTTTAAGTGTTTTTAAATCGTGAGCAATTAATGTGCAAAGCACCCCGGGCAGGAGCTGTGTTGGTAATGAGCAGCAATTCGCATAACAATGATTGCGATGTAAAGAGGGGGACAACATTTGACTATAAATGCTTGAATTTCTGGAGGGCTTAAGCCGGATTATAGAGCCAAAATATGAAAGCCACCATTCAGCTTTGCAGATGGAATTTAAGGGAGAAAAAAAAAACCCGCTATCACCTTTGCGCACACAGAAATTGCGATCGAAATCGCGAATTCAAAAAGGTTTGGCTCCACGATTGCGTGGGTGCTCCGAGGCGGACGGAGAGGTTCGGCTGGCGTGGCCACGTGGGCAGACCCAGCAGAGCCAGAGCCAGCCAAGGCCTTGGGATGACACCACCTGGGGTTGCCACCTCATCCACAGACCAAGACATTCATAATTTAATTTTTGGGTCAGATCGCCGTAAGTAAAAATTGTGTCGTAACCCCTCACCCCTTACTCGACACGGCCAATTAACCCTTTCTCATTCCGATGAGGCAAGTGTACGTCATTAATTTTTCGTTTCGAACATTAATAAATAAGTCACGTGAACAAACATGCCTAACGTATTACTGCTCTGGCACACCGGCAGTGTTGGAGAGAAATGAACAACATTGGCTAAACAAACCCGGACGATATTTTTCAGTCAGCCTAGGTCTATCATCCAAACGGTGCTGTATACCGTAACGAAGTTCAACACAATACCACCGGCCAGATCTCGGTACATTTCAATCATCTTCCTGGCACCCGAGCACAGGTGCCAATTCCCAGACTGCCTGGGTCACACCCAGACAGGTGGCATCCCAAGCACCGCCACTCAGAACGCACAAGTCAATGGATGGGTGTCACACCCAATCTATGCCTTCACTCACGAATAATACACATTCCTGCGGAGGGATCTGGTAGTAACGTTGGGTTGCTCGGTCAATGTCCAGGGTCAACGGCGGCGTGGTGTATTCTGCAAATATGCCCGACTGTGAGAGCGGGCACAAGCCGGCGTGAGTAGGTTAAACGTTGAGTTTTATAAGGGCACCACGGGGTGACCAGCCCCTCCCCACCCTCCCCACCCAGCCCCACCCCTCCCACCCCCCACCCAGCCCCACCCTCCCCACCCAGCCCCTCCCCACCCTCCCCTCTCCACCCAGCCCCACCCCTCCCATTTTTGGATGCGCGACGGATGGACACAATAATCCCCTGTGGGCTGGTGGAACCAGGTGGTTCCTACCAGTATTACTACTCTCCACTGATGTTTGATGTGGCTGGGAATCGAACCGCCATTGGTGGGGGTTACACAGCAGTGCCATAACCACTGGGACAGTGCAACCCGTGCCCTCCCGCTGCCCCCCCCCCCCCAACTTCCACGCAACAAACTTTGATTCACATTGGAGACTAAACTAAAACCAAACTAGTTATTGTATTTCACCGGGTAAGGAAGGACCACTGAGCAAAATCGTTATTTTTCAGAAACCACCTGGCCACAAATGATAGCTCAACGAAGCGGTTTATCATCATGGAAATGTATAGCAGCCAAATACTCTTAAGGCATGTTTATAAATGTGGAGGGGAAAACCCGGAGGACTTGGAGAAAAATCCACACGACCACGGGAAGAGAGACATGCAGACTCCAAATATACAGCCGTCAGGGTCACGATCGAACCCATGATCTCCTCTGCAAACCAGGCGACTGTGTTAACATCTCGCCACCGCTGCGCCCGTATTTCGAGATGAAATATGTCTCGATGCAAATTGCAGGCACTTATTGCTGATGTACTTTCCTGTTGGCCACTGCATTTTTTTTTTACAACACAAACCTGCCACGCTTGCATGTGGGCAAACGCATGACGTGTCAGCTATTTCGACGAAGGTGAACAGGAAACAAGCTAAATACATTTTTAAGACTGAAATTATCGCAATGCGTTTTTAGAATTCCAATGACTCCTTTACGGTGGCGGTCTACATTATTTTTTCGTTAGAAATTTGCAACAGAACTGCCTGTACCAAGCAAATATCACACACACTATATCAATATAAATACCCCCTTATAGACTTTAAACAGTGCTGTTAGCAAGCAACTATCAAGGCTAGCACGGCACACGAGGGGGTGAGTGGCTAACACCACACCTGACCACATCTGTCTCCCCAATGCTGATATTTATACAGAACACCAGGTGTTAATTTAAGGCTGAATCGAGGCCCTGGACCAGTTCAAATATTCGCTCCTGTTGGTGGTGAGCGGGAATTGAACTCGGGTTACCGGGTTCATAGCAGTGTGCTAACCAATGCACAACCATCCCCCACACAATGTATAGAAACACACACACACACTCACAAAAATCACGCTGCTAATGTGTAATTGCTACTCTAAACACATTTGATAAATTTAATACAATTATCACAGAGGCCACTGACATTCATTCCACTGCCGAGACAATGCCTCTCCGCTGGCTTTTCCGCCTATCATTTATGACGCCCAATTTGTGCTCGTCATACAGCATCCTCGGTCACGACTGAAGACAAAAGGGGTAAAGTGTCGACGCCGTGTGGCGGCGGCGGCGGCAGCAGCGGCGGGGGGAGGACCCATTGGGAAACGGCAAATTTGCAGGCGCGTTGAACCCGGTCGATTTCTCGTCACAAAAAAAGAACCCCTCCCCCCGCTCCTCAACGCCTGAGCTTGAGACAGCCACGCAATTTCCATGAACGTAGCAGCATGTCTAGCCCTCTCGACGACTCCTGTCGTCCCCTGGGCTTGCAAAATGTGGACGGGGCCAGTGAATTCCATGGGCACGAATCAATTGAGTGGAGTGATGAGGACGGTGCAAACGCAGCAGGAGGGGGCAGTTATTTGCACAGGCAGGCGGGAAGCAACGGCCTCCACCAGAACACCGGCTTTCTCCTTCGTGTCGGCGCATGCGAGTGTGCACTTACGGGATTCGATCGCGGCCACGAGTTCCTAGAGCTCGGGATGATGTGAGCCATGTAACGTGCGCGGGTTGCGTATCCAAGACCGAACCAGGAGGATTTATCCACAACTCTGGCTGCCGCCTGATGATGCTGGTTGTAACGGAGGGCGTAACGTTATGGTACTCGAATTGTAAATGTTGTGGGTTACTCTCCGCTGTACTAGTAACGAACTGGCCAAGTTTTGTTTAAGTGACAAACCTTACTAATTGGCTGTGTCGGGTGGTGGCGGGTTTAACGATACATTTATATCTACAGGATCTTTCCCAAAAATCTCGATAATTGGTAGTGTCCCCACTGCGCACAGTTCAGCCGGAGTTGCGATTTTACCTGGGTGCGGAATTGGTGAGGGCAACGATTGGAACGAAATTCACATTAAGGTAGAGAGAGAGAGGCAGAGTAATCACAATAAGGTGACAGCGGCGAACGAATGAAGCAGACGATGATGGGGAACAGCCACAGCTACAAGGGCAAGAACAGGTACAGCGAAACAAGACAATGGAGTGAACGCAGAGACCGAGGCAAAGAGAAATGTAACAGAGGCAGCGAAACAGAAGAGAGACACAGATGGAGATAAAGGCAGAAGCAGAGAGGCAGGGGACGGCTGGACAATGAGTGGAATAAATTAAATGAATGGAACGAATCACACGGGGATTGGAATCAGAAACAGGAGCAGAAGTACAGGGACAAGTTGAGAGACAGGGTATTATACAGGATTAGAGAAATACACATAATTACTGACAAGATCAGATACAGATAGAAGATTGAAAAAAATACGCAGGATTACAAATACGATCTCAGACCGAGATGGAGTCAGATACAGACGCAGATGCAGAAACAGGATCGTGCAGAATCAGAGAGAGAATCACGCAGAATCAGAGAATCACGCAGAACCAGAGAGAGGATCACGCAGAACCAGAGAGAGGATCACGCAGAACCAGAGAGTGGATCGTGCAGAATCAGAGAGGATCACGTAGAATCAGAGAGAGAATCAGGTAGAACCAGAGAGAGAATCACGCAGAATCAGAGAGAGAATCACGTAGAATCAGAAAGAGAATCACGCAGAATCAGAGAGAGAATCACGCAGAATCAGAGAGAATCACGCAGAACCAGAGAGAGGATCACGCAGAATCAAAGAGAGGATCACGCAGAATCAGAGAGGATCTTGCAGAATCAGAGAGA
>CM025632.2:6646401-6672289 GCA_014621495.2 Entosphenus tridentatus | reverse complement strand
ATCTTGCAGAATCAGAGAGAGAATCACGTAGAATCAGAGAGAGGATCACGCAGAATCAGAGAGACAATCACGCAGAACCAGAGAGAGAATCACGTAGAATCAGAAAGAGAATCACGCAGAATCAGAGAGAGAATCACGCAGAATCAGAGAGAGAATCACGTAGAATCAGAGAGAGAAGCACGTAGAATCAGAAAGAGGATCACGCAGAATCAGAGAGAGGATCACGCAGAATCAGAGAGAATCACGTAGAACCAGAGAGAGGATCACGTAGAATTAGAGAATCACGTAGAACCAAAGAGAGAATCACGCAGAACCAGAGAGAGGATCACGCAGAATCAAAGAGAGGATCACAAAGAATCAGAGAGGATCTTGCAGAATCAGAGAGAGAATCACGTAGAATCAGAGAGAGGATCGCATATAATCAGAGCGAATCACGCAGAACCAGGGTGAGAATCACGCAGAACCAGAGAGAGAATCACGAAGAATCAGAGAGAGAATCACGCAGAATCAGAGAGAGGATCGTGCAGAATCAGGAGAAGGATGATCCGAGTCGCAGGGTGCCGGCCGGGCTCACCGAGTGGGGGCAGCTCGTACTCCACCTCGAGCACAACGCGCTCGCCCACGTTCTTCAGGAGGCTGATGATCTCGTCGTGCCTCAGCCGCGTCAGGTTGATGCCGTTCACCGTGCGGATGCAGTCCCCCACGTTGAGCTGGTCGCTCCTGCGAAGGGCATCGCCGGGTCAATGGCGCGGCCGTCGAGCGGGCGGGCGGGCGGGCGGGCGGGCGGGCGGTTGCAACCCGAGCCCGCACCGGGCCACGCCAGCGGGAGAGATCAGAGGGGGGCGGGTGGAGGGGGTGGCAGGGGGTGGTTGGCAGGGTGCCCTGGCTGGCAGCACCAGGTTTAGGCAACGGAAGCAACGGAGGCGCGTGCCCAGTCAGGCAGATTGTTGAGACTCGGGAAGGGGCGGCAATGTCAAGGCGAAGTCAGGTTCAGAGTCATCGGAATCAAGAACGTCGATTTGTACAGGAGGAATCCGATGAGCTGTGAAGATCTTTTTCACAGATGTCCAGTAGGTCTGATCAAATAAGCCCCAAGACCAACACGGCGTAGGGGAGACCTTCATTCAGCGGTGGACTGACAACACGCTATAAATGATTATTAATGTTAACATTACGATTGAAATGATTTATACCCCCATTCACCTCTACCCTTCCCACCTTCAGAAATTAAGTTTATTTTAATGTTGTGGTGCTCATTATTTCGTATTCCCACGAGTGGCTACATGGGACAAATAAAATAATTACACACAACGCATATGAATCCAAAGGAATGCATTATCATGCGTAGAATTGGACGGATGACTTGTAAGGGATCTATTTGAATGTTACTTGTCATTCATATTCAATCGTGTGATGGTTACAAGATTGGATGTGAATGTGAGAGGGCATTGAGGATATCCAGTCTATGAGAGCCTTGCAGTCAGAGGTGGCTGGGTGGGCCAGAGGTCAAAAAGCTGAGCCAGCACTCCTGAAATCCTGGGTTTTAATCTGGGCAGCCACCTGTGATTAAACCGAATTCCTAAGTGTGGTGAGTTAATGATTTCAGCCCAGTCACTAATTTTTGCAAAGAAAACCCATCATGAAAAAAAACCTGGTTTTACACTTGATTTGGCTCCGAAGATTTATAAACTAATATTGGTTTGATGTTTCACAAATCCTATCAAACGCCTCTTCCACGGGCCACTCTCTGAGGCATGGGGGCCACCGCTCCGCGAGATTCCAAGCGGACACTTGTTCTCACGACGTCACTGCACACCGACACGATGCGAGTTAGGGGAAGGAGGGAAAAAAAAATACCAAAAAAATTGAAAATAAAATTTCATCCCACACCGATTTCAGAGTCAACGCCGTTCCGGTACTCCCTTCCCCCGCCCCCTCCCCATGGAGGGGGAGCCGGCCTCACCGTGCCGCGATGCCTCCTGGCCGGAGGTTGGAGACGCGGGGCCGCCCCTCCTTGTCCGTGCCGCCCGTCACCGTGAGCCCCAGCGTGCTGCCCTCCTTCTTCATGAGCTCCACCGTGGTGCTGCCCCGCAGCTCCTCTGCCGGGAGGCACCGCGTGAAACCATCGCGGCGTGAGCGAGCATCGTTAACACCATGACGACCGCTGCCGTCAAGATCATTATCGCAGTCGTCACCGCCGCTCGTTTCGTCACTCGGACAAACCAAAAATAAAACATAATAAAATAATTATCACGACGTTTCGGCCACAACGCAAGCAGCCGTCCTCAGGTGAAGAACAGGTCTGTCAGAAAGACAGCGTCTGAATGAACACCACCAGGCTCTCTCGAAAACGCGAACCAACAATGGGGTCTTTTGCTGGAGTAATTTGCGCGACTAAACACAGATAATGGGATAGACCCCGAGTGCCCCTACACCACACTGGATAAGAGGAGTTTTACTGCAATCACACAAATCATCATCAGCCATGAGCTATCCACTGCTGGATGAAGCCTCCCCTCCACTGCCCAAGCTGTCGCCATCACTCACGGTCTCGTGATGCAATAAGCAATCTGCCATATGCGCAGAGTCTAATTTCACTTCTCTATCTTGTACTGGTGGATGACCTCTCTCTGGGCTGCCACTTCGTCGTTAGTCTTGACCACCAGCCATCAGCTCGTCCACCGACACGTCCAGCTCAAGCACACTTGGCTTTTAATAAAATGATGTCTCTAGCTTGCGTATATTTACTCATCCATGCGTTTCTATTGCAGTCTGTCTGGAATATAAATATATTTGAGACTGTTTAGTTTTTTTGAAGTGGACAGAAGTTCAACCGAGAAAATCAAGGAGACTCATAATAGCGACAGGGGACAAAGTGCCGAAATCATTATTTCAGAGACAGATGTAAAAGCCCTTTCAGAACAAGTTACTGAAGTGCACAACCAAATTACGCCAGGTGCAAAAACGAAAATGAAATGTCTTAAACGTAATTTGTTGCACCAGTGAAGCTCAAAGAAACGTGCGCAGCAAGACTAACTCAATCAGTGCCTTTTGGTAAACATGCCAAGCCATGTAGCCGCTGCAATGCTGGCCTGTGATCAGCACACGGGTGAGGGATTGCCATCCACTCCCTTGTAACAACAATGGTATCCTGTGGCTCAACAGGCAGTTTTTTTTCTCGAATTGAGATCACACCAATGATTTGAAAATGCCAATTACTTATCCAGGGTGTGGTGGAACGAAATACAAGTGTATTGGATGTTACGAGAGAAGAGGAACAGAATAGAAGTACATGGTGGAAGGAAATTTGATCAGTAGATCCCTTACAATAATGTGAATGTTTAACTTCTTTCGCACCGTACATAGCCAACCGTGTGAATCGGAGGTGCGGGATAATCCGTGCTTTGGCTTGGAAGAAAAATATATACCCAGGGAAAGCCCCACCGAGTTTCGAAACTATTTATCAGGAGGACGTATGAGGACGTTCGGGCCAAAAGTAACAATGAGTATTTTACTTTACCGAGTGTTAACATCCCCAGCGTTTAACAGTACTCTCTTTATTGTCAGCCAACACTGGTGTAAACATGGGCATTTTCGTTCTCTTCTATCATGTGCACCAACTTGTGCACAGGCATGTCCACGTACACGTGCACCCTATGCTCTCTTTTAGCCCCTCCCCCTTCCAATACGTCATCATGTGCAACAACAGTGACTTGCGCACAAACACGTCCACGTCGACGCCTACGAGCACCTCGTGCCCTCTTTTAGCCCCGCCCCCCCCCTCCCGATACGTTCCATTCATTGGCTACCACATTCTGATAAGTCCCCCCCCCCTCTCCTCCCCCTTAACTTGTATTTAAGAGCTTGCATCTTGGAATCCCTGCCTCAATTGATGCAGCAAATCTGGCTGTGACGGTCCCACCTGATGACCGAGACTTGTGTTGCCTTCGAAACGTCGTGATTTTTATTATTGCATTTTATTAATTTTTATTTCATTTTTTACCTACGTGACTTTACCGAAAGAACTAAGAGTATGAATCCTTGCAGTCACGAAAGCTTCAAATCTATAATTAACAATGAGTGTTTAGCTTCATGTGGGAGAAAACGGTAGAACCGAGAGCAGTGTAGTTCATTGCAAGGCCCGCGGGCGACTGGCGGCCCCCGTTGGTCTTTAGTGCGGCCTCTGACGTGCAGCCTCCCGACAAAAGACAAAGTGAAAACACTCCCCATCATCATCGTCGTCGTGCCGTCAAACTCCGGGGTTTCAAATGTCGTGGCGGCCCTCACACTGATGATGTCTTATCGGCGAAAGTGGCCCCCCCTCTCAAAACTAGTGAAGAACACTGACCTCGAGGCAACCCAGCATACATACGTAGGGGTGTCAGGGGAAGGATTCCCACCAATAGGAGGGTTAGTGGGAGGGGTGATCGAGTAGATATAAGGGGAGAACAGGCGGGAAAAGGGGGCCTTTGGCAGGAACGAGATTGGGACGGCTGGGGACAGGTGTGGATGGGAGAAAAGGATTAAAAGACGGAACCCCTGCAATCTTGTGTCGGCCCTCCTTTACACATACGAAGGGGCGACACTCACCACTGCCATCTCCTGGCCACCTCGCAGCGCCATGCCTCCAACACCTCACAAGCCATGGCGGTCACCCTATTTAAATGCTAACCGGGATCAAGCCCACTCAATTTCCAAAACATGATTAGATCGGGAACATTTTGGGCGATTTCGTCTTCAGCACGCGGTGCGTCGGTCTCACGAAAGACAAACAGTTCCACGCAGGAGTATGCAGACTGCATCTGACCGGAGTAGGGTCATCACTTCATAAATTCCATTTAGATCAAGTGGACCGATCTGCTGTACATGCAAAGCCTTTAAACCAATAACCGTACGCGCTGCTCGAGTTCAATCGCCTTCACCGGGCCCCTCCTGCAGTGCCGGCGGATTTATAAAAATACAGATAACTGGCTGATCTGCTCGCTCATGGGAGTGTAATGGTGCTTATCTAAAGGCTTCCCTTGCAGCCTAATGGAAATATTCCGAGCAACACTTGTAGATTTTGTTCTACCGCTATTGCTTCGCTTGCTTTGCTTCCCTTCTCGCGGTCATACTCCGATAAGTGCTCCTCCCTGTTGAAGGTCAGCCCACATGACTGGCTTTTTGTTCCCCTCAACATCTGATTCATGAAAAAAATCCCAGCCCTACAGTAGCTGCTGAGAAAGACAGTGGACACGTTGATTGAAGCGAGGGGGGGGTGGTGTGGTGGGCCTTCCCTTTACTCCCCCAATAGCCTAGAACTCCCTTCCCACAGCCGTTGGTGCTCCAGACTGAAGAGACTCATTTTTTCCCCCCTGCCTAGAAGCTGGTCTTGCTCTTTCATACTGGTAGGAACCCACTGGTTACACCAGCCCACAGGGGATTCTTGTGTCCGTCTGTCGTGCAGGGAGGGGCTGGGTGGGGAGGGAGGGGCTGGGTAGGGGGTGGGAGGGGTGGGGCTGGGTGGGGAGGGGCTGGTCACCCCATGGTGCCCTTATAAAACTCAACGTTTAACCTACTCACGCCGGCTTGTGCCCGCCCTCACAGTAGGCCATATTTGCGGAATGCACCACGCCGCCGTTGACCTTGACCATTGACCGAGAAAGCCAACGTTCCTACCAGCTCCCTCCGCAGGAATGTGTTATAAACTCTGTCCACACTGTGTCCGTCTGCACCGTCTTGAGATGAAGTTGCTTTCAGATACTCCGTAAATTAATATATCGTACAGTGCTGCGATTGATAGAGCTCTACGAGGCCCGAGACATTTTCGACGATAATTTTTTCAGGGAGCAGTGCCCCTTCTTGTGTCAGAACAGCCCTAGAAGATGACATCACGTGCCTCACTTCTGAATTCACTTTAATTGAGGCTCGAGGTGCCACTGAAGAAAACGTATTTACCATTCAGCCAAATACCAGATCTGGCTATTCTGTGAACAACAACTACTTGTGTTGGATTCCCAGCCATTGGCGAGTGTCAGTGGCAAAGGGTGCTTTTGAACTTGTCCTGGGACTGCCTTAGGTCGACTCAGCCTTAAATGAGTGCCTCGTGCAGAGCAAAAACATCAGCGACTGGGGAGACAAATGCGGCCAGGCGAGGTGATGGCCACATCAACAACAGCCTGCTGAAAGCTATACGGGAGAACTTTGCAGATGTATAGTGGGGAGCAGTCGTAGATCAGTACGACAAAACCGAGTTTCATTCCCAGCCATGACTAACACCACTGTCAACCTTGCGTCTGAACTTGTTGTGCACCTCCCCATAGGTAGACTCAGCCTCAAATGAGTAACTGGTATCGGAGAGACAGAGGCACCTGGGGCATGGTGGGTGTCTACGCGACTTCCTCGCGCGCCGAGGGAGTCGTCGCGAGTTCGTCTGCAGCGGCGTTGTGTCACGACGGTTTCGTGAGGCGGCACGGGGGATCGTTCGCTTCGTCTGGCAGCCTCACCTGGGATGCTGTGGCGTCTGAGCGCAACCGTGCCATCCACGCGTGCCAGCCCGCTCGCCCGTGCGTAGGGCCCATCGTCTGAGGACAAACACACACGGCGACAGCAGCGGTGCGATGGATTAATAAACGGGCAAACGCAACGCACAGACGTCTGCCAGTCCACACGCATGTAAAATAGGCAAGTAAAGTGTTGGCTCGCTGGACAAAATGTTGTTTGGCGGCATTTGTTTTTAAGCGAAAACAAGCTTTGTACTGGTTTTGAATTTATTGGTCTCAACAGCAGGTTTAATCAAATACAGTAGTGGTGTGTTGTCAGATGTTACGGGCAAGAGCACTATACAAAAACTGCGGGGTCTGGTTCAGTACAACAGCAAAACCACGTCAAATAATACAGAGAAAACAAGATATGATGGAGATTATGCTCTGGTCCAGAGGCGTCTATAATTGACATTCACGTTTGTACTCTCGGCCACACAATGAAAAATATAAATCCATTACAACTTTAGACATATACGTGTGTGTGTGCGTGCACACGTCTGTGAGCATGAGCACTTGATAGACTGCCAGAGAATACCTTGTGGCTTAAAGATAGTGACCACAAAACACACACACACACACAAGGCATAACGAACGCTATGAAGTAAATATGGACTAGCTCGGTATGTGAATGAACTCAAGCTCCCAAGTATGGTCTCCCAACCCAGGTGGCCTCAGTGGTAGACCACAAAGAAAATGGCCAGTGTGCATGACACTTCCTTCAAAGGCCAACGGTTGGAATCCACGTCAAAGCCAGCCTTAAGCCAGCCTTAAGCCAGCCGGTGTCGTGTTGTAAAAATATTAACAAACAGAGGATGGAGGGAGTCGGTCATCGTTCGGCTCCCCGGTGTCACTTGCATCACGTTACCAAGGCTACCGGAGCGTATGCCCGGCCTGGCGCAATGACTGGGCAAGCGAGCTCGGCACCAACTCCCACGTCGGCGTTACCAAGGCCAAGGCAGCAAACCTGGGCTGCGTAACTTGTGTTGTGTGCCGCACACTTTTAGCGAATCCACGCTCGGAATCAGTCACAGTAAGTCAACCTCGATGTGCGCACTCCTTCCCACGTGTCCCATGATGGCGGAGTGTCACATTTCAACGGCTTACAACTTGCATTGCACTAACATGGAGCCGACTGGTAAACATGGAAAGGCAGCGCATGGTGGGGTGAGAAGAATGGAGTTTTATAATCCTCTACTTGGTGCTTTGCACACAATTTTTAAAGACAGTTGAGATGTTTACAAGATTTACTGTGTGCGGAGCAGTGGCACTGCGGTCAGTGCAATTCCCAATGGAATTGGTTACATAAGTTTGATTCCTGCCCACAGCAAACATCGATTGGTGAACGACATCTGAACCGGTCCCGGGCCCCACCACTTCACGTTTTTGTTCATGTTTTTGTTTTTTTGTTTGTTGCGGTTGCACCCGATTCAAGAGCCGAATGGCTCACAGGGCTACACCTAATAAATGAACTTGAACTTCACCAACCCGACCAACATGAAGTATGGCCAGAAAACAACACCCATAACGGCATGGAGAGGCCTTCATCCAGCAGCGGATCGATAATGGCTACCGATTACAAAAATACATTTCCATGTTCTTCATGCCACATTTCAGACGACGCGAGCGCAAACGTCAGACGTACGGCGAAGGTGCGAACGTAAAGAATTTAACAACAGCAGCTGCTGCACCTCACCGTCAACAAACTCTTTTACTGTTCAGGAAGCTCACGCTGCGCTGAATGCAAACACTTCTGCAATGTCTGGAAACGGAAATTCATTTTATTACAAACCTGTCGCTGTCCTCGAGCTATCCATTTGACTTTAATGATATTTATAGATTTTATTTTTGGGGGTTTGAAATGAGTTTTTTTTGTTTGCCGTCCCAGACAGTGAACAAAAATTGAACTGCAAAACAGTTCATAAAAGTCACCCCCCGCAGCTACATTTGATGCGTCAACAAGCCGCGTGGCGTTAAAACTACAAATATGTATAGATTTCTTCCGTTGCCATTATAATGCTGTTCAGTTAAAAAATGACCGGCGTACATTACTTATTGATTAACTTTTTTGTGTCAAGAGATTTAATTTAATTCAAAGGCTGACCGTGCCACGGTGGGGTCGGCTTTGAATGGCACGCATTGCTGCCGTGAAAAGTGTGGCGTGCGAGTTTAACCGACGGAATTGATTGTTTGGGAGGGCCCTCACGACGTACATTTGAGGCACACGAGCGTGTCCGTCTGTGCGGTATCACATTCGCGCATTACCGGAATTTCTCTCGTCAGACTGGTCCCTTATAGCGGCAAAGTCTTTTTGAGTGCACAAACCCCGACCCTGCCTCTCGTGGTCACGCAGCTGTATAAACGTGGATTGCTTAACAATAACAAGCGTGGAATATTTTGGTTTTATTCTTCTTCTACTCCTCCTCTTCCATGTTATTTTAATCCGGTCTGTGATTGATAGCTAGAAGTCATGATCTTGGCTTAACCTCAGACAAATTGCAGGAACATTTGCCTTGATTTATAGGCCCCAACATTGTAAGTAAAATACTGCGGAGGGGAAAAAAAACTCCAATAGATTGAAGTAGATTTAATAGATATATGTTTTATTTAGAGCCCTTTAGCAAACCACGGATGAATGAAGGCCTGTCCATGAATTTCCATCATCAGGCCTGTTTGACCATACTTCACCATGTTGGTCAGTGACAGTTGGGGGAAGTGGGGCTCCAAGACCTGTGCCAAGGCTGGGATTTGAACTCACGTTGCCGGGTTCACAAGGCAGCACGCGCTAACCACCGAGCGAGCCACTCCTGCACACGTTACTGTAAATATGAAATTAACAGCAAAGCAATGTAAGGTAAATGTATAAAAAGTGGCTATTACGCCACCCATTCTTAAAATAAAACGATCAGTAGCGCATTCCACCATATTTTTAACTCGTATTTTTCTACACACAATGGCTTGACGACGACACAAGAAGATATTGGTGCCTGAAAGATGTTGCACTACTTGAACTTTATTGGCACTACAAGACAAAGGAGAGTGGAAACAAATTACGAAAATATGCAGTAGACACCTACACGGGGCTATCTGCCCCATGGATCGTGATGATGATGATGGATTTTTGTTTAGGCAAAAGCTGCTCCTGCAATGGTGTCCACAGCTATTTACATCTCGTCTGACAGCTTCCCCCTTTTAAAAAAAAAATTGGAATGGGCGGCAGTTGTAACTCGTCACGTACGAGCACAAGTAAACCATTGTTGGAGGGACACAACTGGAAAATGTTAACGACGATGCGTAAAAATCGGGCAATTGTTAAAGGCATGGCAGAGTCGAGTGCTCCTGGAGATTTGAATCTGAAAATTGAAAAGAGAGACCACGAGAGATGGCAACAACGTGGGGAGGCCTTCATCGAGCAGCGGACAGATCAAGGTGAATAATGATGATGAAGGCAATGTTGATGGCAAACAGTTGCTGTTGTGGATGATGATGAAATACAATTTCAGATACTAGATTGCAAAGTAAACAGAACGTTGCACTGCACGGGGCAAATATTTTGGCATTTGTTTACGTGTGACAGATCACCCCTACGATCCACTGGGGCGTTTAAAAAATAATAACAAAAGCATTGTTTTGTAAAGGTCGATTACCTTCAGGCTGCTTCCATCACCAAGTCCACGTAGCTTCCTAAGTAAACATGAACCACGCTGAGATACGTTTGAGCAACCTCGAAAAAAAAAATCGACCTCATTGCTTCTGGAATGCGTAACCCTCAAGTGTCCAAGGCGGAACTTTAAAATACGACCACTTGGCAGTAATTTTATTGATCGGCAAAGCATATTATTTCGGACTTCGGGGGGGGGGGGGTAATATTTTATGATTTATATCTGTTCACTTCTGGTTTCAATTGGCACCGCCGCTGATCAATGAGGAAATTTAGTGCTACATTTTACTCTACGAGGTCGCATAATCGATGATGAAATATCGTTTGTAGTTTTATTACTTCGCCCCTGGCAATCAAATTAAAAGTACAAGATGTACACGGCATCTTAAAATCGGTCGTTGGCAATTGCCATGAATGTACTACTGTGCTTACTTGTTATTTGTGGGTGGTTATTACCTGATTTCCCTCGCAGGTGTTGTTATTATTAGTTTGCACGGGCAATGCAATAAAGTTGAAAGATTTGACAAGGTCATAAAACTGATGTTGGTAAATTACGGAAAGTTTTTTTTTCATGGGATTATTACGTGTTATTGCATTCTCGTGTAGGCCCAGACTCCAATTAACAATTCCAAAGAGCAATTAATTGCAGGGCTTTACCCCTTTTCCCTTTTGTCCCTCAAAAGCTCGTGTTGAGTTAAAAAGCGGCTGGGTTGCCCAGGCCACTGAGCCGGCACCGCTGGACATTGAGTTCGAATCCTGGTAGCCAAACATGATTATAGTGGTTTCTAAAATGTAGTGAGGTGATCGTTTCAGCTCGGTCATCAAAGACTGCACAAACAAAACCCTGCACATTTTTATTTGGTTTAGCTCATTTCCAGTCATGGAAATAAGAAAAATAACCATTTCACTGTCATAATGATGGTGAGCATTACTCTGTATAGCAGGACATGTGGGAAAGAGCTGGCCTCTAATGTGGATAAGAAGTCACATGAAGGGATCTCAGTAGTAGTTCTGTGGTATTTCATTCCGTGGACTGTTCTCCATCACGGGATGTTGCACTACTCTGCGAGCATTCCTCACGGATCGTTCATCGCACGGCATGATGCGACAGCACAATTGGAATAACATTAGGGAATAATGAGGACAAAAATATTTGATTTTAAATCAGGTGGAATCCTGTTAAGCCAGGTGCCAACTGTTATTTTGAGTCATGGATTATACAGGGTGGCACATAAGTCTGGAATCATAGGGAAAAATAACGAATTCTTTTTACTTAAAGCTTTCGTGACTGCAGGAATTCATATTCTGCAGGAATTCATATTCATAACCAATTGAGGACCCAATCAAAACCATCACCTTGCCATACATGGCAGGGGTCACCAAAAGAGTTCTCCAAAATCATGAGCAAACACAAGATCCAGGTTCCATTTAACACAGTACATAAAATTCGTGAGCTGATCCCATCTGTGAAGGATGTGATCCCTGACATGCAATACTCTGGCGTCTACAAACTAAGCTGTGTCTGCGGCAGTAGTTACATTGGGGAAACTAAGCGACATGTCTCGGACCGTGTTCGTGAACATAAGGCAGATCTGAAAGATGGTAGGACCAATACCTCGGCCGTGGCTGATCATTGTTTTAATGCGGTGGGCTCACACGAAATTGATTTCTCTAAGACGAAGGTACTTTGCAAATCCACTGGCTATCATCAAAGATTTGTTCATGAAGCCATCCACATATACAGACATAGACACAACTTTAATCGAGAAGATGGGTACAAACTGAGCAATCATTGAAAGGACGTTATCAACCAGTTTAAGTCATAACTGGCTGCGATGATCCCATCCTACCACTTTCCGATGTTAGTTGTTATTTTCGGCTCTCTGATTTTACATTAACAGGTTAAATTTCCCACTAACACAGCCACCTCGCTCGCCGAACTCGACGTTGCTGCTCTGCAATCTACCACTAACATGCTAATCTCTCTCATTAACATAGCCACCTCCACCCACACGTGGAGGCCACTCTCCTATCTTACAATAACATGCTAATCTCTCACATTAACATGCTAATCTCTCACATTAACATAGCCACCTCCACCCACACGTGGAGGCCGCTCTCCGATCTCACATTAACATGCTAATCTCTCACATTAACATGCAAATCTCTCACATTAACATGCAAATCTCTCACATTAACATGCTAATCTCTCACATTAACATGCTAATCTCTCACATTAACATGCTAATATCTCACATTAACATACTAATCTCTCACATTAACATACTAATCTCTCACATTAACATAGCCACTTCCGTGCCCTCGTTGTGGAGGTCGCCCTCCGATCTTACACATACATGCTAATTTATCACATTAACATAACTAGCCCCGCCCACTTCGTTGATGACCCTTGGGCTACACCCATTTTAAACCTTTAAAACATCCTGCCTCAGTAGCTGTCCCCCTCTTTTTTCTTCCTGATGACGAACGCTTGTGTTGCGATCGAAACGTCGTAGTTTTTTGTTATTTAAAAAAAATGTATTTTAACCTATCTACGTGACTTTACCGAAAGACCCAAGAATATAACTAAGTGTTATTTTTTTGGTTTCTGCAGGCCCAAGATGTCTCTGAGTATTAAGGAAGAACGAGTCCAGATGATTCTGATAGGAAATTGGAGTCAGAGGGAGGTCGCTGTTGAATTTAACAGACCGCATCCAGACCATGAGCCAATAACACAGAGATGTGTTTTTCCTATAATTCCAGACTTATGGGACACCCTGTATAATCTTTCGTTGAACTGGGACCCATATTGTGAGGAGAGGGTTCTTGCTTGTTGGAGCAGCACTCCACCAGCCTAAATTCAAACAAATCCCACTGCTTACGAGCAAATGAATATCGATAAACCAGTTCACAGAGTTTGCTTGTATTTGAAATAATTCTTCTGAAATTATTCACTCACAGGAGGCGATTTATTTTGTTAATCCCGGTGCACGTTTTTGGCACTCGAGTTTCGTGTCTATTTTACTTGTCGCCGGCCCCAATGTTTTCACACTTACATTAACCCGTGACAGTTTGCATTCCGAAACACCAAGACAGGTTCCGGATGTGCAAATTAACACCGCTGAGAGGTAACGCTCGACTCAAGAAGGGCACCAACGCACCGACCGACCGATGAAGCCAATTCACCTCCGAGACGGGCTCGTTAAAGCCGCGCACTTTCCACCCCCCCCCCCCATATACATTTGCCGAGCAGTCTCGCCTCAACGCTTCCTTTAAAAAATTAACCCGTAAAAACAAAGTTTTTCACTATAAATCCTTTATATGCGTGGCGGCTAAAGTCCTCTCGTCCTCTGGCTGCCACCTATGGGTCAGATGATTGCATGGCAGCATTAAGCATTTGGTAATTAAATATAATATTTTTGTCCAAAAAAGTGTAAAATTTTGGAAAAAATGTTTAACGAACATTAATTGTCACGCACAACGAGTCTGTGTGGAAAATGTTAGCTCGATTGGATCACCGGAAGTGGGTTAAAAAACGACCGAAAGATTTGCACAGTCGTAAGCAAGTAAGCAAGTGAACTTAATATAAAGGATTTAAAAAGGGCCCAGCCTTCACCCCAACAAACAAAAATCCTCGGCGCACTCTCCCGGCGCACTCACACGCACTCTCGTCTCTGGAGAAGTGACCGGCAAAGTTATTTCCAGGTTACTGCGCTCGCTCAAAGGGGATTCGGTTTCACCGTTAGAGCAAGCGGTCTTGTACATCACACCGCGGTATCAAAGCACACTCCGCAATCCGCAGCGCCTGCGCTATTCAATCTGAAGCAAACCCCGTTAAATTGAGTTACTACTCAAGTTGGCAAACACTGCTGCTATGTGGACACTTGTACAAAAACACACGTGCTGGAGCAAAGCGCCGACTGGCCTTTTGGCCTTCAATAACCTCCTCTCATGGGTTGTTGTATTTTTGTCCTCTCTCATTATTTAAACACAACCACAAGTGTGTTCAGAAACACGACGCGTGCAATGGGGGACACTGGACGACAATCGTCTTCTCCCAGTGTCAATTGCAACCCGCCCCACGCGACGCTCAACTGAAGGAGAGGGGGCAGTTACGGCATTTTCAATATCAAACAGGAATAGCGCACCGGGAGATTCCACGAGGTCTATTTTTAGCCGCGTTAATTGCACAGTCGCTCCCGTCCCGAATGTTAATCCACTTCGGTTTCCACATCAAAGTGCTCGTCCGTAGCAGTGCTGCTCGTTCGGTGCGACCATCTGGCAAAAAGAAACAGCTGAGGTCCATATTAAAAAATAATTAATAATGAATCCTGGTGATGGCGTGAAACGCGAGAGCTGGCGGGCAATGAAATCCCCCCTGGTTGCCGGCGGGGTCGTCGATCTAGTTTAACGATAAAGGCAAGCCCCTTAACACTACAGCGAAAGGACTAAAATAACGATATCTAATCCAGCACCGGTCTCTCCTCCCCCCCCCCCCCCCGATTCACAGCGGCGTCCAGTTACACGTCGGCGTATGCACTAACGGGGAAGGAACGTACACAATGAATGACATACCGCGCGAGGGCATCCACAGCGGACGCACACTCTCTCGGAGGCGGGCACACCCCCCAAGCGTTGGCACCGAAGAGGCGATTCCGGACGAGAGCGGCTCAAGGTGCCCTGCCGCCCGAGCGTCGATGGGTGGTCATGATGAGTCCACGCAGGAGACGCAAATTTAGAGGCTGCTTAGGATTGGGGAAATGTTGTTTTGGGGGGGGGGGGGGGTGTGAGCTTTATCTTGATAAGTCACCGAATGCATCAATAACACTGCCTTAAAACATAAATAAATGTAATGTTTTGGGCTAATGGGTGCAGTAGTCAGGGTTGTCTGTTGGCCCATTCACGAATTTTAAACAAATTACGGCCGCTTCTCAATCCACCAGCTGATGGAAGGCCTCCACATTCCACGTCGGTCGTGGGTTTTGTTATTTGTAAGTACCATATTTCACTGCAGTGGTCAGTGTAAATTGGTGAAGGGGATGGGACCAGATCTCTGACACCCTTTGCGACTGATGTTAGCCACGATTGGGAATTAAACTTGGTTCATTGGGGTTGATGGAGCAGTGCACTCATAAAAATCTTCATACTAATAATCCCATTTATTCGTCCAGTGCCTTTTTCAGAGACGATTTCAGGAGGCTGAGGCCTGTGGCGATGCTCGAGTGTGGAGGCGGCGGCGGACTTTCGATCCGAGTCCCAAAGGCTACGCAAAAAACAACTATGGTTTTAAATGTTTTTTTGAACAATTCGCGAGATGGGATGGATCAAAGGTCATCTGGGCAGGACGTTCCAGACCGATTGGAGAGGCGACGTGTAAATGGCAATACCACTGCTCTACCCCCCACTCCTCACCAATTATTGTGCAGGCAAGTAAATCCCACCTTAAAATGGCACTTTCACTTCATTTGACGAAGCCCAGCTCCGGAAGTTTACAAGTAAAAGTCTGCGTGGCTCAGGGGGCAGAGCACCAGAGGTCGCAATCGGGTAACCGATACCCGTACCCTGCCCGATACCCGGCTACTCGTACCCGGCCGGGTTCGGGTACCCGTTTGCGACCCTGGTGCGGCCGGGTACGGGTAGGGTAGGCCGTGAGTCACTGGTGAGTCACCGTTTGTCACTCATTTCCCAACGTCTCGTCTCTTCTCACAATTCAAGTACCTAGAATCAACCCACCCGCGCCTGCAACATGGCTCATCCCAGAGGTCGCAATCGGGTACACGTACCCGTACCCTACCCGATACCTGGCCGGGTACGGGTAGCCGGGTATTGGGTAGGGTATGGGTACGGGTACCCGATTGAGACCCTGGTGCGGCCGGGTAAGGAATCAAAACCCGTTTGCGACCTCTGCAGAGCACTGAGCGGGCACCAAAAAAATCCTGGGTTTGAATCTGTGTTTCAGCCACCCCGCGATGAAACAGGTAATCAGGTGCAGCGGAGTTGATGGTGTCAGCCCGATCAGCAGTGACCACGCGAAAATGATCACATCAAGTTGTCTTTTTATTACCCGAATCTCCCCCTCATAACCACCACCGTTCCTGTTCCCCCTCTTCATATTCCCATCTAGCTTTCACTCATTCCCCATTCATTCAATCCATTCATCATCATTTACCGTCATTAATTTAGCTTTCACCGAATTCACGCATCACAGATTTGCCCCCATTTCTTCCTCTTATCTATTTCATTCACCTCATCTCCACCATTACATTCACACGTTGTTGTACCGTTGTTAATTATTTGTAAGGCGTCATGGTTAAGGAGCTGTATAAATTCCGTTAAGATAAGATTTGGTAACATTCCAGCTGTAGTTATACTATGAAAAAATAACATCTTGTTTTGCTGCCACGAAATGAACATGCCTCGAAGCAGGATTGCGTAACACGCAGGGCATTTCACTGCGATGTTGCAGCATTCCGAACGGACACTTCATCTTATTCACAGGCTTAAGAGTGGCAAGGAAAATGAAAAGTGAACGAATAGAATGACAGCAAATTAACGGTCAACTTGGGCAGCCTATTCATCCGATTCTGCGGCTGATCAACAGTTCGCGGAGTGATTTTCTGCTGTCGACGTAGGAATTTCCAGTCAAGTAAAGAGCCCCATGACCTTTGAGTCAAAGTGATTTCCGGCTCCGATGAGCATTGAGGGCGTGCTCATCTCCCGTTTACAGCCGCCGGTGAATATTCTACGTGGCTATGCTGGGGTGGAGTCTAGCCACAGGAAGCCCACAATGTTGTGTATATTTTATCGACCCCCCCCCCCAAAGTTATGATGGGCTGTCAACCCCCAAACCACGATATGAACTCGCAAACCTTCCAGTGTTCGAGGGAACATGCGAGCACGTTCGCTCTAACACTCGGCCAGCTGAGCAACGTGAAACACAATAGGCAATGTACACGGCAATAATTATAATAACCACTCCCCTTTTTGTTCATTTCATGCATTTGAATGCAAATTAATCATCTAAGTAATTCACACATGAGGGGGGATAATTGTTGTTGTTTAACAGGGGAACACAAATGAGCTGTGCCATCACGCAGCATCTGACGCCCGAGTGCCTAGCTATAGAAACATCAAATCAATGAGTTGATGATAACGAGCTTTGGCGTGAGTAGAAAAAAAAATCCTTTACACAACAGGACTCTAAAAATGTGCAACGTGCACACGCAAGCACCACGCGAGCCCAACAGCGGTCAGTGTCGTTTACGTAAACGAGTAGGCACTTGTGCAATCCCTCAGCGACGAATTGATTCGTAAGCAGATGCTACGGGGAAGCTTTTGTCAGATGCCCAGTTGCAAAAAAGACCTCCACGGAGACAGAGAGCTCTTTGTCCGCCCGCCAGCGTGCCGCAACAACGACTGCGACACCGTAACAGAAAAAAAACCTCAAAGAGACTTCTTGACGATTTCACAACAACAACAACAACCGCCATTCGCCACTAAGTGGCGGTGACGTCACCACGACGCTTGTGCCAGGCCATGTGCACCTTGAGGCCACGTGAAGTGTCGAACGCCCGCTGGCAGGAGGTCACGGGGCAGACCCAGCAGGTGCCACGGGTCGACTGACTGAGATGACTGGTTGATGAATGCACATTGATGTACCCGGCCGGGTACGGGTAGCCGGGTATCGGGTAGGGTACGGGTATCGGGTACCCGGTTGCGACCTCTGCCCAGGTGCCACGGGTCGACTGACTGAGATGACCGAGATGACCGAGATGACATTCATACCGGTGTGGCGAACCGGTCCCGATAAACGCAAGCGAATTTTGGCCATTCAGCAGACGGCCCCCCCCCCCCCCCCCCCTCCAAGGCCCGTGACATTTCCCCGTAATGGATTTACGACACACATGTCGCATTGCTTACCCTTCTCGTGTGCTCCTCGGCTCCTGGACAGACGCAGCGTGAGCACACACGCATCTCCGTATCGGGTAGAGCAGCAATTATTTGTAAAAACAAAACGGGGCCTATTTCTGAATGTAGTTGCCATTTGAGAGCGGCAGCCGATAGCCGATGTCTCCCGTTATCGCAGTGCAAGGTATAATGCGTTTGTCTCCTTTCACCTTGCATGCAAGCGCTGTAAAGGCTCTCTGTGACACTAAATGTGCAAATTAATTCATATTTATAATAAATGTATCAATATCCTGAAAGAAATATAGATATAAAAAAATAGATCGTTAAATATTTAAATAAATTATATAAATACATCATATATAACGCGTCTTTGCTCCACGGTTGATAGCATTTTATTCCTTCACTCCAATTCTGTAGAAGTATTTGCCCAAGGCTCTCAGACTTGCAGATCGTCAATATTTTAAATCTCATCTTTAAGCTTTTTTTTCCTGGCCTTTGTAAAATAAAAAATTTCCGCCCATTCTCCAGTTGCTATTGTTTTTTTTGCTTTGTCATATGTTTGTATTTTTTATATTTTATATATTGTACAGCGTTTTGGGGCATTTGCTTTTGTGAATGGCACCGTACAAAATAAATGCTATTATTATAAAATAATAAATGTAAAGCAGTTGCCAGAGTGGATTGCGGGTAATACATTAATAACGTAATAAACAAACAACAGTCTGTTCGAGGGTAGTCACCCCCTACAAGGGGAAATATAAATATTGCTTCTTGTAATATTTATATCTCCCAACAATTCCCTACATTAGCAGGTCACTCAAGCTCTTCAAAGTTAGAGTTTAGTCTCGTGTCGACCCCATTCACAAGACTATCATGTAAATATTTAAATTAACGACAATTCAGTCCATCGGCGTATTGGCCATCCAGACTCCAGCTCCTTTTAAGCAGCCAAACCACGGACTGGTATCAACTTTCTGAGTCCCATTGCCAGCAGTGTGGCTTGTTTTTGTTTAATCCTCTGCTGATAGAATGCAAACATATTATACTGTAGCATCACCATCATCATCGTTGTTTTATCTAGAGATGTGCTTTTGCAGCCGTCTGGAACGTTCTTCCTTCCGATATTAGGAAGCCACTGGAGCAATGCACTTTTAAATCTACATTGAAAACTCACTTCTTTCGAACTGATTTTTGCGTTTAGTTTGTTGTCCTTACCCCGCACCCCCGATTAGCACGGTTGGCTACGTACGGTGCGAAAGAAGTTCAACATACAATACGTGCATACCCAGGTGAAACATGGCCTTATCACGTGCTTGTACATTACTGTATACATCGCGTTAAAGTGTAACCACACCTCATGATGCTGGACAGAAACAGTGGGAATATTAAGTGTATACAGAGGCAGTTCGGTATTTGCAAACAGAAGAAAAGAAGGTTTGAACCTGGACGAAGCAGGGCCAGAGGAAGGGAGGTTCCTTACTTACAAACTAAACTACTAAACCATTTTTTTTATTTTACGAGGTAAGGCCCACTGAGCTATATAGCTCTTTTTCAGAAGCGACCTGACCACAAATGATAGCTCAACGAAGTGGCTTACGATGTGGAAATTTATGGCGGCCAAACACTGTAGACGCACGTTGATTCTAAATGTGGAGGGGGAAAAAAACCTGGACGATCGGGAGAAAAATCCACGCGACCTGGGGTGGAAGAGAGAGGGAGAGAGACACGTAAACTCCAAATATACAGGCATCAAGGTTGGGATCGAACCCACGACCTCCTGTACACCGGGCGAGGTAGTAAACATCTCACCACCGTGGCACAATTTGGTTCAGCCCTTCCACTGCGTTACCTTTCTAGGCAGCAAACATCGGACTGCTTTTTGTGAATCAGAGACGGCTACTTCCATCGACGCGTCCCACCAAAGCGCCTGTGCTTTTCTTAGCGGCGAGTAACAACGTCTCAGATTCAGCATTTCCACAGTGCCATCCGATCTGCTCATTCCTCCCGTTTTCCTTTCCCGACTGGCGTGGGAATTGCGCATTCCTGCTGGATCCTGTTCGAAGCGTTTGAAATCGAATAGGATTTGATTGGAAGCCTGCCGAGGACAGACGGCTCCCCCTCCGGATGCAGTTCTTGGGTCACGTTTCGTACCCGTGTTTTTACTTAACTCAGTTTACGTAGACACAAGTGTTTTGCCTGTTGAAGACTTTGTTTGCAATTCGTTTTAACGCAATGTGTGTGGGGGGGGGACGTGGAATGTACAACTGTCCGCATGCCATATTGCTTTGAATAGCTTCATTTTCTCTGGGAACCACAGTGTAGAGTACAGTCTTCGATAACGGCTCAGTTCGTTGTTCCTGCTTTCGCAGCTCTGAACAAGGACATTTGCCCAAAACGTCAGCCTACTACTCTCCGTTATATCCTGTTCAATATCCGGCGACGGATAACATCGGTGGCAATTGGTGTCTCAACCGGTCACCCCCTTAACCAACCGCACTGACTAGCATGGTGAAGAATGGTCAAGCCAACCCCACGACCAACATGGCATCTAGCATGGGATTAGTATTGTTGTTGTTATTAAGGAAGAGTTACTGACAGACGTGGCAATGTGTGTATGTAGTTGTGCACCATTCACTGGGTTTCCATTAAGAAGAGCAATAACTCAATTCGCTCGTGCAAAAATGCAGTGTTTTTATTTCGAATAGCCTGGCAAATTTATCCGTTTTCCAAAACGGAACTGTTTCTCTTTACCAGCCACGGTTTGCATGCTGTGTGCTTCGATTTATGCGCCGTTGTTTTTTTCTACAGTAGCGTCCCCGATCATAACCTCACGAAATGGAATCCGCCATGTCACCGTGACACCCATCCACCGCTTATTGAAAGCAATTATTCAACAAAACGGGGGGGAGGGTGGGTGTAGACACTTTCATCGTATTGTTGCTGAAGGAGATCCCGTGTGCATTTGTATCCATGTGCCTGGACGGGCTTTGTGTCGAGCCACTGCCGGATGAGGGCTTAACGAATTCACGTGGGTTGGTTGGGGGATTATTCGATCACACTTCGCAATGCTCAGTTTAACACGTAGTAGGCTTTTGCGACCAATATCATCCATAATACAGGTTTTTTCTGGGGGTTAGATCACAAAATATATACGTGTCATTAAACCCGCCACAACCCGACACAGCCAACTAGAAAGGTTTGTCATGTAAACAGAACGTGCAAATTCGTCACTAGTACAGCAACACCAGTGTGTCGGAGAGCCAAGCCACAACATTTACAATCCGAGTACGACGTTTCGCCCATAATTACACCTAGCTTCATCAGACGCCGAAGGTGGGAGGCGTAGACGCAAGGGGCACAGAAGTACAGCACAACTACCCATTCTGCTGCAGTGCCCTCTGCTACCCACAACACAGCCCACTTTAATCCAGTCCATTCAAGATCGATATCGAATGACTTTCCAACTCAACTTTCATTTAAATCAACAGCATTCACTCGAATTGCCAAATGTGCATTGGTAACCAGATAGCTGCCAAAACAGCCCGTTATATATTTATATTATACGCGTGTGCGCGTTTCTGACAACAGCGGGAGTTTAATGGAGTGACGAGAGTCTGCATGCGTGCGTTTCTCTCCCGGCCGGCCGACGACGTGTGTCTTGATAATTGGTTTTTTACCCTTCTCTCTGGCAACAAAACTGACACCTTTTTTAAAATCCTTTATATTAAGTTCACTTGCTTGCTTGCTTACGATCGTGAAAATCTTTCGGTCGTTTTTTAACCCACTTCCCGTGATCCAATCGAGCTGACATTTTCCACACAGACTCGTTGTGCGTGACAATTAATGTTCGGGAAATTTTATTTCCAAAATTTTACACTTTTTAGGACAAAAAATATTATATTTAATTACCAATTGCTTAATGCTGGCATGCAATCATCTGACCCATAGGTGGCAGCCATCTCAAGCCAGAGGACTCGAGGACTCTAGCCGCCACGCATATAAAGGATTTATAGTGAAAAACTTTGTTTTTACGGGTTAATTTTTTAACAAGGAGTCATGTTCGCATAGACCACAATACCTGCAGTCATAATGCAAACAAAAAACATTATTCTGAAAATGTATGCACTGTCCTTGAAGTTGATTGGTCCACACCCGAGACAGCTTTCCTTAGAGCCTAGTCTCACATGGTGTTGGACCAGATGACGCCAAAAGGCGCACAACTCAAAGACAATGCACCATCAGAGTATGAGAGCTCGGGGTAAACATTTACACCATTGGAACCTTAATTGCCAGTAAAAAATATGATAATTGATTTTTTACCCTTCTATCTGGCAACAAAACTGACACCTTTTTTACAAGGAGTCATGTTTCTTTTTTACATTACGACTGCAGGTATTGTGGTCTATGCAAACATGACTCCTTGTAAAAAAGGTGTCAGTTTTGTTGCCAGATAGAAGGGTAAAAAAAAACAATTATCATGTTTTTTTACTGGCAAATGAGGTTCCAATGGTGTAGACGTGTGTCTGCTCCTGCTGCTGCGACTCGGGGAGCTCCAAATGGAAATGTAAAAAAAAAAATCTCGCCTCCTCCGTTGTTGTCCCAAGTGCCAAGCCCGCACCCATGCTAGCGGAAGCGTGAAGAGTGGGTCAGTTGTTGACAGAGGAGAAGCTATTTTTTTTTTAAAGAGAGTGCCCCTAACAAGGGGCGCAATGATCAAAGAGGAGATGGGGACCTCTGCTTGTCCGTCACAGAGGGCTACATAAAACAGACACCCCCACCCCTACCCCTGGCCACTTCCTCCCGCCACTTCCAATGTCCTTTGGAGGGACGAAACAAAAACCTGTTTTGGCAGACCAGGAATTGGCCTTGACTTAATAAAACGAGCAACCACTTGACCGTGCGTAACGTGACACGCGTTGTCCCACAATGCTGTTCGTATGTCCTTGAGTGTACACCTTGCAGAAGAACATCATAACCCCCAAAAATATATATATATGAAACTCAAATTACCATACAGTAAGTTAGTTTGATTAAATGAAAATAATTAATTAGTTTTAGGGGTTTATTTTGTGTGCATTTATTTTTCCTGAGCAGGCAGATCAAAGACCAGCTTACAATGGGGTTGCCGCCTCTGAAGGTACGTATCACGGGAAGAATATCTCACAATGAACTCAATCGAAACCTTCTTTCTCCCGGCTTTCGAGCGACACCGAGCTTGGCTCCGTGTCGCAGAGTCAGGGTCATAATCATACACGCCAGTGAAACAGTGTGCGCCATTACAGTGTGTAATAGGACCCATTCTTTGACCCATTCTATTCTATTCCCATGACCGTGGACATTAATTGACCAAAGAAAGTTAAATTAATGACTGAAAGAAGACTACCGTAACTTCATGGAGCTATTACTCTAGCCAAGGCGCTGCGCTTCTGAATAAGAGCTATATAGCTCACTAGGCCTTATCTGGTAAAATAACAATTATTTAGTTTAGTAGGTTAGTTTAGTTTGTAAGTAAGGAACCTCCCTTCCCCCAGCAATCCATGCTGCGGGCTCCCCACCATTGTTCTCGTCCAGGTTAGAACCTTCCTTTTATTCCATTTGCAAATGACTGACTGCCTCTGTCGACACAATTAATATTGCCAATGTTTCTGTCCAGCATCTTGAGATGTGGTCACACTTAAACGCCATATATACAGTACTGAACATCCAACATTGTTTTGTGCACTGTGCAAGATGGATCAGAGCTGCCTCAAGCATGCGATCAAGCTTTGTTTCACCTGTGTACGTTTTTATGTTGAACCCCTTTCGCACCGTATGTGGCCAACCTTGCTAATCGGAGGTACGGAGGAAGAATAACAAGATATTTTTTGCATCATTGTTACTCGAAGTGGGGAGAACCACATGTTAAACTAAACTATTTTTAATTTTACGAGGTAAGGCCCACTGAGCTATACAGCTCGTTTTCAGAAGCGACCAGGCCACAAACGATAGCCCAAAAAAGTGGCTTATCATGTGGAAATTTATTGCAGACAAATGCTCTAAAAGCATGTTCCTAAATGCGGAGAGGGAAAATACCGGAGGACCTGGAGAAAAATCCATGCGACCACGGCGAGAGAGACACGCAAACTCCAAATATACAGCAGGTTTCAGGGTCGGGATCGAACCCACGACCTCGTGCATAGCAAGCGAGGTAGTTAACATCTCGCCACCTGCGACGTAGTTCTGGAGTGGTGAATTATTGAGCAACTCAACAATGAATAACTTTCAGATTTTTCCAGGAAAGCTACGTTAAAAAAAAGTGGACGATTCTGGGAAAAACAAAAACAGGTGGCAAGCCTGGCTCGGAACAAAATCTTGCAACAACAACAACAACGACAAAAAATGCGTTTAAGCACGTCCTTTCAGATAAGACATTAATTTGGATTACGATCTAAAATTGCTCAAGTTCTCTAACGCAATTAAAATAAGTTACCGCGCTTAGTCTATGGGAAGAAAAAAAACCACAGATAGTTTGAAACAAAAGAGATTTGTGCAGTTTTTCATTCTTTCTAGATTTGAAGTTTTCGTGACTGCAAGGATTCATACTTTTGTTTTTTTCGGTAAAGTCACGTAGGTAAAACATATAATTGAATTAAATCACGATGTTTCGGAGGCAACACAAGCTTCCGTCTTCAGGTGTAACCGTCATTTTGATACAGTAATTTTGCTGTGACGGTTACACCTGAAGACTGAAGCTTGTGTTGCCTCCGAAACGTCCTGATTTTTCATTCTTGTGGACGATTCGACTTGGGACGAGGCGTCGACAGATAAACTCACCCCAGATGGATTCCCCCCCCACCACCCCCCAGCAACACACAAAACAATCCACTGCCTCACCCCCCTCTCCCCACTAAGTCAAAGTCCTTTTGCCACTTCCAGAAATATTTTGTGCCCACTCAGCAAGTTGTAGAGACCCTCCCCCCCACCTAAGGATAATTGCCCAGGGTGGGAAACTGACCCAGAGTTCATGAAGCAGAGAGTTTGTGCCCCCTGGACTATTTCATGGCTTCAATGGGGCGACGGTGGGTGGATGGAAATTGTGAAAAGGCCGCTTATCTAATTTGACTTGCGTGGTCGTAATCTCATGAGCGTGGATGAATTATTTCTGGGGCAGTGTCGGTGACTGTGCAAACCGCGAGTAATTGCAACCCAACCCCTCCATGCGCCGATCAGGCACTGTCACTGTTTGCCCACGACAAGGCCCACAGTTGTTAGCACGCAAAGATTGTTCCCTTGGCAAAAAAAAACGGCACGGGCATCGCAAACTGCCCAGTCAACGTGCCGCGTGATGTTCCTGGATACGCAACGTGCCGGTGGGTCGAGGAATTGTGGCAGTGGCTGTAGTTACGCTGTTTTGCAGGTGGTGTCGGTCACGGAGGTTTGTTTGACCATACTTCGCCAAACTGGACAGTGTGCGCTGGTGAAGGGGGGGCGTTCCACGACTGGTTTAGGGGCCGTCCATAAATGACGTCACGCGATTTTAGACGATTTTGACCCCCCCCCTTCATCACACGGCGTCACAAAAAGTCAAATATGACGTTACAAAGCTCTGCGCCACCCCCCCCAAACCATATTTCCATTTTGAAAATAAAACATGCTTCAAATCGCTTTAAACTATTGTCATTGTAGTGCGTATTTAATGTGGCACTGCACTCTGATGTTGTAGGAGAAAACATAAAAAAAATATATATTTAATTAAGTAGAACGTGTTGTCTATATTCATTTAAAGTTGCGCATTTTGATGTGACGTCACATTTCTCAA
>CM025632.2:6549792-6604987 GCA_014621495.2 Entosphenus tridentatus | reverse complement strand
GTGAATGTGCGTGAGTGAAATACCGATTTCCTGAACAATTTTACTGCCCAAAGAAAAATTGCATTACTTTCACAGCATTTGATGTTAACCCAAAGGTCATCATTATTGAAATCTCCTAAACGAAAACTCTTTGTCTCTCTGAAGGAGACCAGTAAACCATAAAATCTTCTCTGCGCATGCGTGTGTGTGTATATACTGCCACCTTGTGGAAAAAGGAATACAAGAGCCTCATCTGTCAATCATTGTCTTGAATTATTTGCAGTCTCTTATTTGAGATTTCAATTGGGGCCATCAGAACCCCCCCCACCCGCCTCTCCAACTTTCGGGGTCCAAGCCGACGTGATTAACAACATGTACACACTGAATATTGATTTAAAGCTTTCGTGACTGCAGGGATTCATATTCTTGGTTCTTTCGGTAAAGTCACGTAGAAGGGAGGGAAATAATAGAATAATATAAATATAAGAACATTTTCTTGCTGTGGATTTCACACCTGATGATGATTGCTTGTGTTGCAGTCGAAACGTCGTGATAATTTTTATTGTTTTATATTATTTTATTATTTCCCTTCTACGTGACTTTACCGAAAGAACCAAGAATATGTACACACTGGTTGGCCCGGTGGCGCGGTGGGGTGAACCGTGATCTAGTCGTGAATTGGCAGGAGAGGACACGCGCAGCGATCACTCATCTCTTGACTAGTTACGTTACCGTTTCCCCTTCCTCAGTGTAACACCACCAAGAAACAGAAACAGCGGGAGTCTCATTGCAATTGTGCTTTCCGACCTCGCATGCCACAGCGCCCTCTTCCTTTGACAGCAATCCATCGGTCATCCGACGCCTGAGAAGTGCAGCTACTGTGGTTGTCCCCCAAAAAGTATTTAGATATGGCTAAGTGACACGCACAAACTTGGAGAAAGGAAAAGAATTGCACATTCTGAGTCCGTGTTTTTCTCCGTTCAAGAAGCTGACAAACGCTGATTATGACAGAACCTTGGAATTCAAAGGAGCGAATGTCTATTTAGTAGACTCAGTAGTTCGTCAGTAAGCCAGTACTTGTGTGGATTTAATATAATCTTAGGATAGAACTCCTCTTATCCAACTCCACATAAACTATCGTCACATAAAACCACAACCGCCAGGAACCATTCACGGCTTCCCCTACTTCCACGCCGTGGCCACTGATCATGAGCAAGGCCTCTGGAATTAGCTGAAGAGGGCCTGCTTTGTGGATTCGACAAGCCAACCCATCGCCGTCAGGGGAAACAAACATTGATCAGGGCAAGGTCTCTGTGGAATTAGCTGACAGGCCTGGGATGTGACTTCGACAAGCCAACCCGCCGCCGTCAGGGGAAGCAGACACCTGCCGTTTCACACACGACTGCCTATGGATCGTTCATTCTAATGCGATTCCGGCCACGATGCCACTCAACAGGCAGTTGTCGGTGCCACGCAGGAGAAGAAGACATTCAAAGACACCGAGAGCATAAGGCAAGTCCCCCTTTATGCACTTACACGCACGTTTCTAGCCCAAGGCTAGGCTCCGTTTTTTTTGTTGTTGACCCAATTGTTCATGCAGCTGGGGTGTCACGTAAATAAGCAGACACTGGCTGGCTTCACACGCCACCTCAATGATTGTGCCTTCAAGAGACTGCGAAAACCCATAGTTCCGGCTTCAATGCACACAACTGGTTTGTTCTAGAGTAGGTGCCCCCCGGAGGCCGTTTCATGCGCTTTGCACTTATCTCTACACCAACCGACAACCCTACACACACCTGTATCCACGTGGAAATTGGGTGATGATACGTAAGTATGTTGAACGTCTTTCGCACCATACTTTGCCAACCATGCTAATCGGAGTCACGGGGGGAGGAAAACGAATTAAACGCAACAAGCAGTTCTAAAGAAATTAGTTTTCAATCTAGATTTAAAAGTGTATAGCTCCTGTGATTTCCTAATATCGGACGGCAGAGCGTTCCAGACGGCCGCAGAAGCGCACCCGAAAGCGCGCGGTGCGGTAACCGCCGTCTTTGTCCGATGGCCAGCCACAATCCGCCGCCGCCGCTGCTGCGAGGATGACAACCGGAGTCCGTGTGGGTGATGCTTTATGCTCCTTGACGAGATCAGAAAGGTATTGCGGTTCATTTGTGGCAAGCATTTTGTGGGTAATGAGTGCGCGACCTCATAGCGTATCACGCTGCACAAATATGCGGGGGTGGCCGACGCGTAATGCGGGAAAGGAGGCGACAGCGTTCGGCCCCCGTCCGTGGCTAACGTCAGTGGTAATATCCAAAGCAGTCCTGGGCCTTCCCTTCATCAAACTCCACATTGACCAGCACGGTGAAGTATGGTCAAACAACCGCCCCCAAGACCGAAAAATCCACGCGACCACGGGGAGAACACGCAAACTACAAATACACAGTAGGCGTCAGGGTCGGGATAGAAACAACGACCTCCTGCATACCAGGCGAGGTAGTGAACATCTCACCACCGCGGCGCCCTCAACACAATTATGGTGACCATTATAATCGTATATTAATATCACAGTCTCAACATATCGTGGCAAGCCCGCGTTAGTCCCCTACGTGTCCCCCCCCCTCCCCCCCTTTATCGGCGGGGTCAGCAGCGGTATTCCCAAAGGCGAACAGCTTCATTTCCACGGCGTTGGAGTGGAATAATGTGGCTCACGGCACACATTTTTTTCGCGGCTCGGTCTGCTGCAGTTGATATACAGTGACCAGCGTTCAGGCCACACGCAGGCATCGTGAGCAATTTATGGGGGGGGGGGGGGGGGCGCAGCGATACCCGCACGTTGTGATGTCTTTAATGGGGTTCAAAATATGAAGCCCTCTTTGGGAAAGCCGTGAAATAAAAAAAAACGACGAAGTTTAAATATAAAGGGACGTCGACGGGGTAATTTTACCCATTCCCATTCCGTAATGGCAAACACTGTCCTTTCTATCCCCTCCGCACCCCCCCCCAACCACGTCTACACAACAGTCGCACGATATTTCCCGCCGTCCACACGTCCAGAGAGAGCCCTTCCTTTCCACACAGCCGCCCTGCCCTGTCCCCTTCCCTTGCCTTCAACGCGTCTCGCTCGGTCTCCCCCTGACCGGCCAAGATCCCCAATTAAACGTAACGCGTCGTTTTTCCCCTTCACAACATTGACCTTTGACCGTCCTTGCACGGCAGCCACCGGGTGGACCCCCTCAGGAGCAAAAGAGCAACTCGGCTACGGAACAAAAGAGGGGCCGTCCATAAATGACGTCACGCACCTATTGGGGGAGGGGGGGGTCAGACATTTGTGACGATCTGTGACGAGGGGGGGGAGGGTTGAGAAATGTGACGTCACATCAAAATGCGCAACTTTAAATAAATATAGACAACACGTTCTACTTAATTAAATATACATTTTAATAAATGTTTTCTCCTACAACATCAGAGTGCAGCGCCACATTAAATACGCACTACAATGACAATAGTTTTAAGCGATTTGAAGCATGTTTAATTTTCAAAATGGAAATATGGTTTTGGGGGGGGAGGGGGGGCAGAGCTTTGTGACGTCATATTTGAGGGGGGGGGTCTGACTTTTTGTGACGCCGCGTGACGAGAGGGGGGGGGTAAAAAATCGTCCAAACTCGCGTGACGTCATTTATGGACGGCCCCAGACAAAAAAAAGCCCCCCAGCTAACTCCTCCCCGAGGTTATTTTCTCAAACCCCAGCTTGTTGGTGGCCAAATGGACCCCATTTATTATTTAAGAAACGTACTCTCTCGCTGCCACACGGTGCCCTTACACACAGAGAGGACCCCCCACCCAACCCTGCCCACCACCGCCTCTGTATAGCCGCAACAGAATGTTGGGCAAGTGCTGTTAGCGAGCAGCACCTATGAAGGCCGGCACGGCACACGAGGGGGTGGGTGGCCAGCACCACGCCCGACCGCCTTTGTCTCCCCAGTGGCGATGTTTACACAGCGCACCAGGTACTCATTTGAGGCTTAGTCGACCTAGGGGAGGCCCAGGAACGGTTCAGATAATCGCCACTGATGTTGGCCGTGAGCGGGAATCGAACTCGGGTCGCCGGGTTCGTAGCGCAGCGCGCTAACCGCTAAACTACCGCTCCCCACACAGACATACACACAGACATACACACACACACAGACATACACACACACATGCACACACAGACATACACACACACAGACACACACACATACATGCACACACACAGACACACACACATACATACACACAGACATACACACACATGCACACAAACATACATACACACACAGACATACACACAGACACACACACACAGACACACATGGACGAGCGTGAACACGCGTTTCGACATGACGTGTACTCGGTAAAGGGTTATCGTACCGCGTGTAGGCGGTGTCACACTATGCCCAGTGTGAAGAGGACAAATCCCATGCTGTCATTAGGCTCTAAGCGCCGCGTGAGAATAAAAAAAGGCCTCCATCACAGCTGTCCCACACCGTGACACCGTAACTCATCGGGTTCTCTCTCGGAGCACTTCCAACCACTCAAGGCAGCCAGTTGGGCTGTAAGCTTGTTTATTGTGTGCACCAGCGGCCTGTTTTAAGACATGTTTTCCCTGGGTGTGTGTTGTGTAAATGTTGTGGATTCACTCTTCAACACACCGGTGGGCTAAAGTAGTGAACTATTTGTCTTTTGTCAACGTGACACTTTTTTTTACTGATTGGCCGTGTCGGGTGGTGGAGGGTTACGACACATTTATAAGTAACGCGATCTGATCCAGAAACGTTTATTATGAGCGAAGTGCAATGATTGCCTGGCGGCCCTTTGATAGGTGGAGAACATCAACATTAGCTGCGCCGCCCATGCTGCTGATACACTTGGGCTACGCCCATCTCTAAACCTTTATAAACAGTTTGCCTTTAGAGGCTAACCCCCCTTTTCCTGATGACGACCACTTGTGTTGCGATCGATACGTCGTGATTTTTGTTTTTATAGCAAATGTATTATTTATATACATTTTTTATTCACTTTATTATTTATTATTTTTCTATCTTCGTGACTTTACCGAAAGAACCAAAGAATATGTTTTCCCTAACAAGACCGAACATTGTTCATAACGCCGTGCACAGCGGGAGCGCTCACGGGTTCATACATCTCGCGGTGGTGCTTCCAGCCCCGTCGTTTGAAGCACGCGGACATTCCGCATCGGTGGCGTGGCTATCAAGAGTGCAGGCGATGCAATTGCACCGGGGACACCCAAGGGCCAGAGGGGAGCCCAGGCTCTGGGCTATGAAGAAGGATGTCCCCAGATTTTAAATGTTGTGGCTTGGCTCTCCAACACACAACCGGTGTTGCTGTTCTCATAACGAATTGGCACGTTCTGTGTACGTGACGAACCTTACTAATTGGCTGTGTCGGGTGGTGGTGGGTTTAACGACACATTTATATTGATACCGATCTAACCCAAAAAACCTCTATTAGGGATGGGAAATTGAACGGCGCCCCTCCCCGCCCCTCCCGTCCCCCATTTAATTTATTGCACCAGGGGCCCATGCCAAAGCACGCTAACACCGCTGGCACCAGGTCTCATTGACAAGAGTGGTTTTCTCAGAAAATTCGAGCTGCATTGAAAAGTGTGGGTCCAAGCGTTTGAGAAATCCACGACCGCTGCGGAAATGCATTGAGCAGGGCGGGGGGGGGGGTGCCATGATGATTAATGATGGTTGAAGAATAAATCAACATCTTAAAATACAAGGCGCTATATCATATTTACGGCAGATAATTTGTCATTTTCCAGCACGGATGGTATTGTTAGTGGCAGGGCTATGGACAGCAAACTTCTGTGGCTCGACTCTAAACTGCCTTACTTATAGACCACGACACAATTGGGTCAAAAAAAGAGGGTCGCTTTGAAATAAAATATTAATTCCGAATAATTAGCGTTCGTATCGAGTCGCAATATTTATGTACCGTACATAGCCAACCTTGCTAATCGGAGGTGCGGGGAAGGACAACAAACTTAACACAAATATCAGCTCTAAAGAAATGAGTTTTCAATCTACATTTAAAAGTGCATAGTTCCAGTGGCTTCCTAATAACGGAAGGAAGAGCGTTCCAGACGGCCGCAGAAGCGTATCTGAAAGTGCGCAATGCGGTGAGCGTCTTTGTTCGATGGCCAGCCAAAATCCGCTGCTGCTGCGAGGATGATCGGAGTTCGCGTGATGGTTCACGCTCCTTGACGAGATCAGCAAGGTATTGTGGTTCATTAAATAGTGATTTAAATATCTATTTATTGTCCTTACAGTTATCTTGTGGTGGACAGCTCGTGTGAAGCGAGGATGGCCAGTGGTTAAGACTAACAATGGAGTGGCAAGCCAAGTGAGCCACCGCGGAGATGGAGCGATAAAACCAGCCCGTGCGTTGGTACCAGGTGGATTGTGCCACCGCAGGGCCGCGCGGCGGCTTGGAGAGGCCTTCATCCAGCAGCGGATCGACCGTGCCCGATAATGGCGACCGTGTCAAACGAACGCTGTGCAACGCAGCTTTGTTCACGGCGCATCGCCTCTCTCGCCAGACGGCGTGCACACCGAGGGGGCTCGGTTCTGCTCCGTTGAGAGCGTCCCTGCTCCTCCGAGAGCGTGGGCCCCCGTCGGTCTCGCTCGGCACTCAAGTCCACACGGGTGGACGATCCTCTGACCCAATACCAATTGCCACGATCGTCGCCGCACTTTCCCGCGAGGGCGTCTCGAACAATGCTCAAAGCTGCTTCGTGTTTTGAGAAACGTGGAATGAACCATCGGCTTGCATGCGTGGTGCGAGGCAGAATCAAATTAAGCATAAGCATCGAGACCCAAGTAGCTCAAGCAGCATCGAAGTCGTGAACAAAATATGGATGCACAAAATATCACCTGGAATTCAGATCCTTATGAGCCATAAAAATAACAATTCCCATAACAACACTCGTAAATATATCATCTTGTCTGCGGCTCTTATCGTTCGACATCTCTGTGGCTTGTAGTCTACATGCATCTCATTTCACTACACATTTGTGTCATCCGTATCTCTCTACCCTCAATGTCATGAGTACAGGAGACTACGAAATAAGTTCAACATACATACATTACACCCTTATCTTTTGTCCACTTTTCTCTAATCTCACTAAATATCTATCCCTTGTCCACTTCTCTTCTGTCATCTCACTAAGGGTTTACAAATTGAAAGGGGGAGCCCCAAAAAATGACGTATGCATAGAGCCCCCAATGAGCTAGTACCATCACCGATTAGCTGCAGTGCATCATACAGTTGCTTAGCACTTTGCTTTGAGGCTGTCAAGAGCTCATGTGCATGTTTGTGGGGAGCAGTAGTGGAGCGATTAGTACGCTGCGGTACGAACCCAGCGACCCGAGTTCGATTCTCGCTCACGGCTACTACCAGTGGCGAATAATTGAACCGGTCCTGGGCCTCGCTTAGGTCGACTCAGCCTAAAATTAGTACCTTGTGTGGTGTGTAAACATCGCCACTGGGGAGACAAAGGCGGTCGGGCATGGTGCCGGCCACCCACCCCCTCGTGTGCCGTGCCGGCCTTAATAAGTGCTCGCTAACAGCACTTGCTCGTACAGCCTCTTAAAATGCTATATGGGGGATCTTTACCTTGTATATGTTTGTATGTTTGTATATGTTCAGGTGTTTTTGTGGACCGATACCACATGGGTCTGTACTGTGGCCTCCTGGCTGCTTGCATCTGACTGTTTAAGTGGCCTCAACGTGCACCTAACCTACAATCAACTGTTTTCAGTGCTTGGAAAATCTGAATGAAAATCAATTCCTTTCATTCCCTTCAACCTCACCTCGTTCATATTCTAGATCCGTATACACAAATTCCACTGTAATATGTTTAACCATCTTCTCAAAGAGGTAAATATTTATTTTTTACACTTATTTTGTTGTTGTTGCAATTATTCCATTGCTTTCTTCTGCTTTTTTCAAATTGCTTTTGTAACACATCATGCACCTTCGGTATGTACCTTACAGTTTTAGTTAGCACTGGCATTTCAAAACAATGTTTACTGCAGTGCAACATTATTTGCCGTGGCATACACTGTATACACACACGCTACACACATACATTATGCATATACTATGTGTGTAAGTATGGCATGCTAATTAGAATCAGCATAAATAATGCAAATGAGTGCTTTATCTTGGGCTGACGCCTGTATTACCACACCCATCCTCCACTGCTTACAGCCTACAGAACATTTTGCTGGCACAAATCAATCAAGCCCAGAAAACTAGCCAAATTTGGCAGAAAAAAACCGAGCAGAGCTTTGGCAATGTTTCCACAGGAAAATCTAGTTAACGCCTTTCTCCCAACGGATCAATGAAGCTGCACTTTTTGCAGGCCATAGTAACTGTCAGTCAGTGGAAGTTGAATAGGTATCCGTACTCTGCATATTTCCGTTAAGCATTGTCTGCTAATGACGACGGCTTTAACGATATTTTCAGTACGGTGGCACACACCTGGAATCCCAGCCCTTCGAGGCAATAAATTGTGGACAACATTGATTTGTCAAATTTCCAAATCTGTTGAGCTGCAAGGTGACCAGGAGATGGCAGTACCGTGAATGGGCCCGTGAAGCCATCTGTGTGGAGATGTTGCTACCTCTCGTGTGTACGTGTTCCCCGAATACTCTCATTATCTCACTTGTGCAAATTTTTTTATGGAATTGGCCACACATTCCAATGCAAGATGCTCGTGTTGAAAAGAACAACTGAGTGACATTTACCTAAATAAATAAATCAGACAGCCAGGTGGTCCAGGGGTCAGTGCTGAGCCGATACTGCTGAGATACCTCCTGGGTTGGAGCCAGAGAATCGGCTATCCGTGATTAGACCGGATTCTCCAGTGTAGTAAGTTGATGGTCTCAGCCCAATCGCCAATAACCGCACACAAATATAGCGAAATCGACCTTACGAAATCGAGTTTTCAATATTTCGTTTCTTCCAGCTCTGATGCTTAGGCATTTGTGTTTAACGCGTGATGAACAATCTTTGTCGGGGCGTATAAAATGTTGCGAGTGTGGATAAAGAGCCAGGGTCTTAGTAGAGAAAGTTCTGTGGTGTCAAGGTTATTTTCTGACACGAGGTGGTTCAATGCAAGCTGCAAAGATCCAAGCATTCTAAGTGTCTGTCTCACAACACTGACAGCATAATTGGGCTATAATTTTCAAGAGAGAAAACATCAACATATATAAAATAAAAAATGTAAAAACAGAATTATATATTGCTTTAATTTACCCAGCAAAGCTTTAACGAGTGCCACAATTCAAATTGTTGGAGGTTCCTTCGAGGGGATGTTTGATCATTCCATGTTTTTCATTTGTATGTGGGAGGAAAGCCAATTGCCTGGATAAACCCCACGCATACAATAAAACCAACGTTGAATATTCACACAGACAAAGCAGCAATGCACATTCACTGCAGATGTCACGCGTTCCCCACGGTGTGTGCGCATCAATCAAGCAAACAAATGGGAAATTAATACACGAATGTGTGGCCACATTACGAGAATTAATGTTGGTAAATGGAGATAACAACAGATGACCCCGATAACATGTGCAGCCTCCTGAGCAAATCCAACGCGCCGCATCACACACTTTGTCCCCGAGCATCTGCCACTGCCACGCGAAATATTAGAGCTCGCCATCCCTAGGCCATGCAGCATCACTATGAATCTCCGCGCTGCTAACGATGAGGCCACTCGTGACATGAAACATGCCGTGGCGCGTGGCTGAAGGATGCGGGGGATATGTGCCCTGTGTGGTTCAACGTCTGAGCGGCTGGCTGCTGAGAAATTTGGTCACCCTGACTCGATGGATGAATTTGGCAGCTATTTTTAAAACCAGCGGACTGTGTAGATGGTTGCGAGTCTGACAGCATGGCTCGTGATGTGGCTGAGTATGGAGCTGCCCATGTGACCAGGTATAGGGCTGGATGTATGGCTTAGCTGTGTAGCCCATTGGATGGCGAGTTCTTTGGCTGGTTCCACAGCTCCAGTCATTGTTACTCACTCGATATTGTTGGTATGTTTATCTGCAAACTCAGTTACCAAAGATAATTAAATTAAATAATGACAACAATACATTTGCAGCCCGTGTCAATCAACAGCTGGGTCTGGGTCTCCCACCAGTTTAGTGGTCATGGTATTTTTTGTTCACCATACTTTACCACGCTGGCCATTGCGGGTTCGGATTTGAACGCAAGTGACTGGGTTAGTTTCGCATTGCCCTCTTAACTGTGCCACAATATCCGCGTGGTTTATAATTAGTCGTGCGGTTGTGGGCCGTTAGGTGACCACAAGATGACTGCAGGAATGAGCTCAGTCCATCTAGTGTGTTTAGAATATAGAATCTCTTAGACATGTGAATTGAAGCCATTTGTGCAGAGCTCTGAGAATAATTATCCCATATGTGCCGGTTTTGTGGGGGTGTTCCAATTCCCTCCCACATCACCAACATTCAACTGGCATTGAACAAACATTCTAATCCACGACTCCTCCAAAAATAAGTCTTGAAACTCACGGTGAAAAAAAAAGTAGACATCATTATTATGAGCGTGGGAGGAAAATGAAACCGGAGTTTGTAGAGAAATTAAATTCGCCGGTTGCCATGGTTGCTGTCTGATCCACAGAGAGCAGAGGCAGCTGCACGTATCGCGGTGCCCTGTGTCCGCGCACAAGTCCAGGCAAAAGCACGAGTGACCTTCACTGTGGCGTGCAGCCAGGTGTTGATAATTGCGGTAATTGAATACTCAATGCAAAGTACTCGTTTCACTGGAACGCGATTATCCGCATCTGTTGCAGGCACATTAGAGCCAGGCTGTTGTGCGTAATGGAGTACCGAATACACCATTCACGGTGATGTTACCGAAAATTAAACTCCCAATATTACTGGTAGGTACCTCCTGGTTACACCAGCCCACAGGGGATTATTGTGTCCGTCCGTCCGTCGTGCAGGGAGGGGCTGGGTGGGGAGGGAGGGGCTGGGTGGGGAGGGGAGGGTGGGGAGGGGCTGGGTGGGGAGGGGCTGGGTGGGAAGGGTGGGGAGGGTGGGGAGGGGCTGGGTGGGGAGGGTGGGGCTGGGTGGGGAGTGGCTGGTCACCCCGTGGTGTCCTTATAAAACTCACCGTTTAACCTACTCACGCCGGCTTGTGCCTGCCCTTACACTCGGGCATATTTGCGGAATACACCACGCCGCCGTTGACCCTGGCCATTGACCGAGCAACCCAACGTTCCTACCGGCTCCCTCCGCAGGAATGTGTTTAACTATTAAACATTCTGATGGCAGTAATACGGTATTATAAGCGGATATGCGCATTGTGGTTAATGCCGATACACAGTGTATGGGTGAAAGTGGGTGGAGTGGTGGTGTCCTGGTTAGCGCACTCCGCCATCAACCAGGCAGCCCTGAGTTTGATTCCAGGCCACAGCTAACATCAGCGGCGAGTGATATCTCAAATGATCCTGGGTCAGCTGTTATCTCCTTCACCAACCTGCAATTATCATTGTGGCCAAACATTTTTTTATATTTTACTAGGTAAGGCCCACTGAGCTATGTAGCTCTTTTTCAGATGCAACCTGGCCACAAATGATAGCCCAACGAAGCGGCTTATCATGTGGATATTTATAGCAGCCAAATACTCTAAACGCATGCTTAAAAAACGTGGAGGGAAAAACCACAGGAGACTTAGAAAAAAAATCCACATTATTACAATCCACATTATTATTACAATAATATGCATAATGTCCATGTGCAGCTGTGTACACGTTGTGTCGGCATGCAGGTGCAGAATGTACAGCCTGTGACTAAATCACTCGGAACGCACGAAATTTCAGTCAGTCCGTGCAGGCGAAGCAGCGTTGAGTCTGCATCGTGCTTGGATGGGCGACCACCGAGCGTAAAGCAGGTGCTATAGGCTGCTGCAGGGCTACATCGTTAGGAGGCGGCAGTGTAGCCAAATTGACTGTTGTACTGTACTATGCTCCAACGTCTACGCCTCCACCGCCTTCACCAACCTGCACGGGCCAGCGCGGTGAAACACGATGGCATAACTTCCATAATCCACACGGCGTGGGGAGGCATTCATCCAGCAGTGGATTGATCAAAGAGGCTGTACTGTATATGCACACGTGGGTATGTACGGGCAGAGAATTGTGATTACGTTGGGCACACCAAATGTCCATCATTATTTCAGAAGGCTTTGCATGCTCTGGCGAGAGCATTTAAACCACCACTGCAATTTAGGGTGACACAATGGGTTCTCTCACGCAAAAAGTATAATGCATATTTTAAAAGGTACAATATATACATATACAATATATATTTTAAAAGGTACAATATATATATATTTCCGATGCAGCCAGCCCGTAACACATGCATTTCGTTACCGAGCGTGTTAACGCCTTCCTCAGATCGTCAGTCATGCCCGGTCGACTTACACCAGATCATCCTGAAGGTGCCCAAAAATCTCGCAAAAGATCTTGTCAGCGAAGTCGGGTAGAAGCCTCGTTCGTACTTAACGGGAGACTGCCAGGGAATGCCGGGTGGCCAGGAGATATCAGACGAGAAATGGAGCCTTGAATATATATATCTGTGCAGAGCTTTAAATATTATCCCATCGTCTGCGCGGAGTTTTTCTGGGTACTGCAGTTTCCCCGGATATGGATTCGGTCAAACCTTCCAACGCAGGTAAAAGGTAAAGGTGCAGCCCTGCAATTGCTCGCTCACACCACCGCTGGTGGAAGGGGCCTCCGTAAAGAGGGGGCCGCTCGAGAATCCCTCCAGCGATGGGACATTGGCCTACTCTTCCACGTTGGCCAGGCTTCTTGAAAGAGGTGGCAGTAACCTTCACTTTACCCCATCACACGTTTAGGAAACCTTCCCCATTGTTTCAACTGACGCGAAACCGGCGACCTCCGGGTTTCAAGACCAGCAAAAAGCTAACCATTGCCATGGTGCAATGGCCAGCACGGTTGGCTACGTACGGTGGTAAAGAAGTCCAACACCCATACATACATACATGGCACCGCCCATTATCATTGTAAATTACTCAATATTATTGGCGGTCCTGTGGCCCGAACGCCACGCTCCATGAACAACTAGGGCCTTCTGGACAGCTCCTTCGTCCACTGTCGCACTCCCCCGACAGCGGCGCGGCATTTCGCCCGCGAGCTGAGCCACGCTGTGTTTCATTATCCCCGTGAGCGTGGCAACCGGTAAACAAATTGCGTACAGTAAACCATGAACTTAATGTAACACAGCTCGCCGGCTGCAGACGAAGGTTACTTCGGCTCGAGTAGACCAGAGAGAGGCAAGCGTTCGTTTTAAAAATGCAAAACGCAACAAATGTAACGGTCCTTCTCCTCCTCCTCCTCCCCCCTCCTCCTACCTCCCTTCTCCTCCTCCTCCTTCACCACACAACCCATTGTAAATTCACGTTGGCATTTATAAGACTCAGAGTAGTCGTTCATTTTACGCCGCCGATGTCCCGCTGCTCAGGGCACCGTTGCTGTACGCTCGTGGATATATTTTTTGACGATTACCGTTGTTGGGGAGTTTTTTTTTTCAAGCAATGCTTCATAATTAGGTTTCTTTTGGGTTTGATCGTATAGGTATAAATGTCATTAGAACAAAACTAGAACCCTCCACCCACCCGGCTAGAGCCAATAAAATCAAGTTGCCACGTGGGCAAAATATGTTAACGTGAAGGGTGAAGAGCGAGCAAAGTTTAGACAATTTTCTCTGACACTTAATATTGGTCGCGAAAGCGCGCGTACAAAATTGACCAATGCTGCCCTACGTGTGTCAACAAGCAAATCCGTTAAACCAAATCAAGTTCGCAAGAAATAACGGACAGACAATGTTTCATGCTCCCTCCCACCCACCCACCAGCCAGGCAGCACCCCCCCACTATTTTTTGTAACTATAAATTTTATTTTATTTTATCAGCTATATAGCTCTTTTTCAGAAACGACCTGGCCACAAATGATAGCTCAACTAAGGGGCTTATCACGTGGATATTTATTGCAGCCAAATACTCTAAATGCATGTTGATTCTAAAAATTGTGGAGGGAAAAACCGGAAGACACGGAGAAAAATGCACGCAACCACGGAGAGAGAGACTCGCAAACTCCAAATATACAGTCGTCAGGGTCGAACCCACGACCCCCTGCATACCAGGCGAGGTAGTTAACATCTCGCCACTGTGCCTAGATGTTAACACTGACCCCCCCCCCCAGCCAGGAATCACACTCAAGTCGGCAAGGTTCACAGCGTAGTGCACGAACCCCCGCTCAAGTCTCTAAGATTAGTGGCGCGCGCAGACGGGATTTACAATTCACGGCGGACGCGAGGGGACACGTGACGGTCCGTGCATCCCTCCCGCAAGTGCCACTTGGATTCCGTGGCGCGCAAACACCCACCCAGGGTCTGGCTCTCGCTCCTACGCCGGCACCACCGCCCCGTCTTCCTTCAGGGGCCCATGGGCACACGAGCAGAGGACGCGGAGAAGCCCTCCACACCCTGACTTTAATTACTCTGGTCAACAAAAAAATAACATTTTTTTCTGGCCTGGACTTTTGCAGCTGTTTTAGACTAACTTCAGGGTGCTGATTCCAAATCTGATCTCAGATTTGCTCTATCATATCATTTTTATGCTATCGGCATACCCCATTTTCATTGATTTTACCCGAAATTAACTCTGTCACTAACGATTGCAAGTTGTTGCGAGTCAGTGACTGCTTTAGTGTTAAAATATGGTGCTGTATTTTTAGGAAAGTGTGTTTATAATATCATATCATTTTTTATTGAAAATGCAATATTTTATATCTCAAAAACCTGATGTGATAGACAAAAACTAATGCCAGATTTGGAATCAGCACCCCAAAATTACCTTACAACCGTTGGAATACCTTATGCCAGAAAAAGTGTGTTGACCAGTGTTATTCAACGCAGCCACTGTAACGGTGGAGGGGAGGCTCCGTCGAGGCTTTGTTCCAATTTCGACAACGGTGCCGGGATGTGGCGGGGGAAGTAACGGCTCGGTGTAAGGCACTTAAACCTTCCCGTTCATTAAAAACGACGAGAATATCAAATAATAATAATGCAATTTATAACGCGCGCAAATTTGCGGGCGTAACGGCTGCAACTCAGAGGCGCGGAGCCAAGCTCAGAGTCGCTCGAAAGCACGTGGTTGTAGAGGTGAGTGTTTAAGTGTCTCTTGAAGGAGGCGATTGAGGTGATGCTGCGAATGTGCAGAGGGGATGGCGTTCCAGACTGTTGGGGCAGTCACCGAGAAGCGGCGCATAGACACGACCACCCTGGATCTTGGTATCAAGAGGAGATCGTGAGTCGCGCTGCGCAGGCATCTTCCGTGTGCTGAGCTGCAAGTTGTCAACAATGAAGAAAGGTACGGCGGGCAGTCAATGGCATCTACAACAAAGCAACAATGAAGACGGTGGGACGGGTGGGAGACACTCCGATGTGTTTGAAACGTAAAAATAATTTCGCTTATTCACTCATTGGGACCTCATGCCGTAGACGCGCAGGTCATGTGCTGTGGCACCTTGAATTTCGGCTGCACCTTCTCATTTCAGCCTGCCAATTGATTTCATTTGTCACTGAACCCAAGAGCTGATTGAGATGTTGTGATATTGACTGCGAGGATCTACTCGAATGCAGATCACGGCTTAAAAAAACAAACAGAGAAATGCGCTAATCATTAATCAGTCATTACGCACATAAAATATGGAAATCGATGACAGGACCGGGCAGCATTATGCCATAAAACAAAATTTACGATGTCCAAGAGACAGTAAAAAATGTAAAGGCTATTGGAGAGCAAGTGAGTCACGTGGGCAGTGAAAGATCGTCCTAACGACACCAACAAACCTCCATGGCAGCCGACGCTAAATTGATCCCATTTTTGACAGCCATTATATCGTACATTCACCTAAGTGCTGGAAAAGTGGTTAGCACACTGTGCTTTAAGCTCGCCGACCAGAGTTCGATTCCCAGCCACGACTAACACCTCAAGCAGTCCCGAGCCCCCCGTTCACCAACCCGTTCTGACCAGTGTGGTGAAGTATTGTCAATCCCAAGACTGATATGACATTAGATGTACAAAAAAATGTACGACACAACACAAGTCTACAGCTTCATAAATTGTCAAAGGAGCACATAACTTGCCATTTATATATGTACGGTTGCTTTAGGATGGGCAGTCAATTTTATTAGCAACATTTTTAAAAAAAAATCAAATCTCCTGCAGAGCATCGCAATGGAAATGAAGGGAGCGTGTGATCTTACAAATGACCGAAACACAGCCTCCGGAAAACACTTTATAATTCATAAAGCAATCCTCGTGAAATCCATAAAGGTCGTGAGCTGCAAATCTAAATAAACCCACCTCGGTAGTTTTACGTCCTTGCAGCTCTTGAAAACGAATCCCGCTCGCTTTGTACAAAAAAGCCCGCAGCGATTCTTTGGAATAAGTTTCGTAAAGATTCTGCGCGAGCGAGAGCGGCTTACGACTGGCGGTGAGAAGCTCGGCCCGTGTTAAATACGACAAAAAATTAACCCCTAAAAACAAAGTTTTTCACTATAAATCCTTTATATGCGTGGTGGCTAGAGTCCTCTCGTCCTCTGGCTTGAGATGGCTGCCACCTATGGGTCAGATGATTGCATGCCACCATTAAGCAATTGGTAATTAAATATAATATTTTTGTCCTAACAAGTGTAAAATTTTGGAAAAAAAATTTCACGAAAAGTAATGTGTGGAAAATGTCAGCTGGATTGGATCACGGGAAGTGCGTTAAAAAACGACCGAAATATTTGCACGGTCGTAAGCAAGCAAGCAAGCGCGCAAGTGAACTTAATATAAAGGATTTAATAAAAGGACAACGGGCGCTGGGGCTGCAGGTCTCTCGCGACAGAGCACCACAATGCGAGGCTCGGCAACGCAGCCCATCATCGAATTATCCGCCTTCCAACATTATCCCGCGGTCCCGGGCTGACCCGGCGAAACCGGGACACCCCCCCCCCCCTGCTCCAAAAGCTGTAACACCAATCCGGTGATTGGCACCACGTGCGTGACAAAAAACAAAGTCGCTACGCTTGATTTGAGCGTCAAATATTACATGCGGTACATTATACACTACGTACGACAACTTAAACAATGGAAATGCTGAACGTGTGTATAATTTCGTGAGTAATAACTACAGGAATAAAAAAACTGAAGAAATAGACGGTGCCATCCGGCGAAAATGCCTCGTGTAATTCGGTGTTCGCCGGAGCGCCGGTCTGAAGGCTGCATCAGTGCGGCGAGCGTGAAACCTGTGGTTGTATTGAAACGAGAGCGTAGTGGTGGTACGTACATCACCCCACGATACAATTTTCGAGATTGGAGTGATAAGTACGGTACAGTAAATGCGGTCACTTTTTACCGTATTTTTGTCTATTTTTTATGTTTATTCATGCCAATTTCATGGAGTAAACAAATATGAACCTCTGGAGTAACCGATAACCCACGCTTCGCACATACCACGGCATACAAAGAATGAATCAAATACGAAGAGGAAGCAGACCTCATTATTATTTGAACGTGATATTTTTGTTCAGCTTTGGTCGGGTAAGATATTTTCATCAATATCCATTCGCGTTAGAAAATAAATATTTTACCCCCTCCCCAATTCGTAGCCATGCGTCACGGCGTTGGTGTTTCATTGCGATTTTAAAACGCGAAAATGTATCCGAAATTGTGCATCCACAACAAATCTCGGCAAAAATTGCCACGATTCCAATGATCTTTTTATGATGCTGTTGTTATTGTTGCTGTTTAAATACACCTAACAACGAAGAAGCGTTAATTTTGTTTGGTAGGCCCCCGCCGTTGGTGATATATAAAATTACATTTTTTATATACATAAACATATCTTGAGATGCAACGCCGCTCGAAAAGCCCTGAACATAAATAAGCGCGACAATCCAGCGACTTATCTGCAGCAAGAGCGAACGTGAAACCCTCTCGTTTGGCCGCGGTGGTCCTGGAGGATTCACCGAGATGCATTTCAAACGCACTCTGCACGGGCCCGTGCAGCGATTTCTCCGCACATCTATCAGGCGTCGGGTAGCCAGGGTCAGCCGTTTGGTTATTCATGTGCCGCACGAGCCATTACACATTTGTAAGCACGAGGTCCCGCGTCAGCCTCCGTCGCTGTGCGCAGCGAATGCTTAGATCCACTGGAATAGCTCAGCCTCCTGCAAAAAACCCCCGTCCGAATAACCGATCGTTTCGGGTGGCCATAGCTCGGTTACCGACGCGATTTTCGGAGCTGCACCACGAAATTGCGCAACCACGATGTCTGCGGTGGCGGCAGCAGCAGCAGCCTCGTCGTTTTCAGGAGTTAAATCGAGCGGCTCGTGTTCTTCCTCGACGAGAGAGCGTCGCTGGCTGCCGCTGGTGTCCGACGTGTAAGGCAGGCCCCGGTGTTGTCGCGTTCGCTTCGTCCGGAAGGAAACGGGAGCACGGCCGGAGAAAGCTCATCGCTCGTGCGCCTTTGGCGAAAGAGGGGGTCAAATCGGAGCAAGCTCATCGTCGATCACCGGTGCGCACCGGGGTGGCGGGCGCACTCCCCAGGCGAGGCGACATCGAGAGGGAATGACAACCAGTTTCTTTAGCCGGGCGTGATAACACCCCCCCCACCCCGCCGCTTAAAAAAAGTCGAGAGGTGTCATTGCGTTGAGTATCGTATCGCAGGGCACGAGAGCTCGACGTGACCTCAATGTGCTTTGCGCGCGTACGGGGAGGGAGGGAAATAACGCAGCCCAACGTGTCAAAATGCGTACGTTAGCGTCGCCCGTAGGCAGATGGCAATTTAAACCTTGCGCGGTTGAAACCGTGGACCGTTGAAGCCTTGGACAATTGGTGTATTCGGATAGCTGCAAAGTTGGGCACTTTAAAACCTTGGCCAGTTGACACGTTGTGCAGTTTAAAACCTTTTTTGGACAGCTGCAACCTGGGACAGTTGATACCTCGGTCAGCTGATGTCCGAAGCTGCTGCATTCGGAGACGATGCTAAACGGAGAGGCACCGGTTTGCTTGAGTGGGCACGACGCAAATCCTCTAAGGGGAGGAGGGTGGCAGAGTTATGCGATCACGAATAGATCTAATGAGGCCAACACGGCCTCGGTGGGGATATTAACGACTCGGAAGTCACCTTAGTTAGCTTCTGGAAATATGAACTCTGACACATTCTCCTGTTTAGCTCCTCCGCAGCAATGCAAACCGCAACAACAATTCATCATATCGTGAACACGCACGTGCAAGTGTTCATCTTTGAAGTCATATAACAGGCACCGATAACGATAATAGTAATAGATGGCCGTGTATATTTATATTGCCGATGACCAAATCACCCGAAATGTACCGGATTTCAGGAGCGATGTATCAGAGTTGAGTCGGAGTAGCATTTGTGGGTGGGTGACCACGATTCATCGCAGGTGCTATAGGCTGTGGGGGCTATGTGGTGTGCAACAGCTATACTCTTTGATTATTTCGGTAAAGTCACGTAGGTAGAAAAATAAAATAAAATAAAAATAACATATCAAGTTTCAATCGCAACACAAGCGGTCGCAAAAAAAAATATCAGCTATTCATCAGCTTTTTGTTTATGTTGAACTTTCTCTGCACCGTACGTAGCCAACCGTGCTAATCACAGTTGCGGTTTGATGGACAACAGACTGAGCGCACAGAAAAAAGCAGTTCTCAAGAAATTATTTGTCAAGTCTACATTTATCTTCTTGGTTTTTTCGGTAAAGTCACGTAGAAGGGAAGTAATAAAATAATAAAAATAATAAAACATAATAAAATAATTCTCACGACGTTTCGGCCACAACGCAAGCAGCCGTCTTCAGGTGAAACCAGGTCTGTCGAGGCGACAGCGTCTGAAGCTTTAAATCGAAATTTAAGTCTACATTTGACATGTTTTGGGATTAGCAGTGTGCCCGCGAGTTAAGGGCGTCTGGGAACCACTTCTGTAATGAACGAACGCGTGGAAGCTCGTGGTCACAGTGGACCCTTCACATGGTGTCCGCCTTAATGCCGCACTCACAAGCAGGCAAGCTGACCGCTAAATTAAACAAAGAGATTCATTCGCGCTCGACGACAACGGCCACCTGGACCACGGTGACATTTCAAGCGTGGCCAGCGTGCACAAGACACGTGTCAATACACACCCTGCGCGAGCTTGGCAAATACAAAGATCCCCCGTATAGCCCGCACGGGATTTTCGGGTAAGTGCTTTGAGCTGGCACGGCACGGCACACTGCGGGGTGGGTGGCCAGCACCACGCGCGGCCGCCTTTGTCTCCCCAGTTAGCGATGTTTACACACCGCACCAGGTACTCGAATGAGGCTGAGTCGACATAGAGGAGGCCCAGGACCGGTTGAAGATAACCGTCATTCGTGTTGACCGTGAGCGGGAATCGAACACGGGTGGCCAGGTTCGTACCGCAGCGCGCTAACCACTACACTTCCAAAACAATACAAAGATTCCCCGTATAGCCTTAACAGACTGGAGGGGCAAGTGTTGTTAGCGAACACCTTTAAAGGCCGGCACGGCACACGAGGGGGTGGGTGGCCAGAACCACGCGCGACCGCCTTTGTCTCCCCAGTACCGATGTTTACACACCACACCAGGTACTCATTTTACGCTGAGTCCACCTAGGGGAGGCCCAGAACCGGTTAAAATAATCGTCACTGGTGTTGGCCGTGAGCGGGAATCGAACCCGGTTTGCAAGGTTCGTAGCGCAGCGCGCTAACCACTACACCACCGCACACACACACACCGCACACACAGACACACACCACACACACCCCCGACAGCAGTGTAGACGCACTGTAGCCCGACTTTCTGCAGGCGTTTCGTGCCGCTCAAATTTCATGGCCACAGGGGTTGAGAAATTCCCAACTCCCACCCTGCCCCACACAAGAAGGGCAGCATCATCAACTCAACAGGGAGGACGCAGGGACACGAGCAATCGGATGTCCGCCTGCCTGTCGCCGCAACACCAACTCCGCACACGTTTCATCTCAATCCCACGCTAAGATTGTCGTTAGCGCCACGTGAACTCATTTGGGCTGAGGCCCTTAGTCCACGGATCTTTTAGGGCACCCAAAACAATTCAATGTGTGCATGTTACTGCTCTGTAGAAGCACTTGTGTGTGCGCGCGCGTCGATTCCCGCTCACGGTCAACACCAGTGACGATTATCTGAACCGGTCCTGGGCCTCCCCTAGGTCAACTCAGCCTCAAATGAGTACTTGGTGTGTAAAACATCGCCACTGGGGAGACAAAGGCGGCCGGGAGTGGTGTTGGCCACCGACCCCCCCGTGTGCCGTGCCGGCCTTCATAGGTGCTCGCTAACAGCACTTGCCCCAACAGTCTGTTAAGGCTATACGGGGGATCTTTGTCTTTAAAACAAATGGTTGAAACACATTGCCGTAACAGTATGATAAATACGTTGGTAATTAAATCAATAGTATGACTGTGTATACTATGGGCTGAAATTCCAATTGATTTGTTCGTGTTAATTTTGACTTGCCTTTACAATACCTTTGTCGTAATGAAACAACAACAAAAAAACTGGCTCGCGTTAATGAAGGGAACCGGTTAACTGACAGAGTGGTCGTAGGGCATTGGGCATGGATGGTGGTTAAGCGGGGAAGGAGAAGACAGCACCAGAGGCGCGCCCATCAAACGTCACTCCCCTCTGCTCACAGCTTGCTGCCCTCTCGCTGTTTCCCGTGTCACTACTTAAGCAGCGTCCCTCCGTGCGAGACCCTTTGGTTCAATTATCCTCGTACACGCCGTCGCCTTCGCGAGACCAAACGAGCTTTAATTTGCCGCCGTTCTCCAGCGCCCCTGTAAATTGTGTGCCGCTGCGTTCCCGCGGCTATTCACGGACTGTGCCATCCTCGATTATTTAGTTGTTTGCTCTCCGCGAATCGTGAAGAGAAAGAAAGAGGTGAGATCAAGTGACGATGGAGAATGCGATGAGAGAGAAAGTGATGAAAAAGTGATGAGATGATGAGAGATGAGAGAGAAAGTGATGCGATAAAGAGATTAAAAAGACACGTAATGTCCACGTATTTAATAGCTTATTTACGTATTTATTGAAGGTAATTCATCGTAAAATATCTAGGTTTTCGTAGGCCAATATCATTACACGCGTAATTTGCTATTAATTATCATCTCCGGGACGTATCCCTCGCCGCGAATACCGAGGGAACACGGAAGCCCTGTGGCTGAGCTTCATCAGCGATTGTGCCTTAGCCGTGGCTCCACAAGGGATGTCAACTGACCTCCTGACGGACATGAAAGATACCGGCCGTGCGATGAGTTTGCGTCGAGGACAGATCCAGCAAAAGACGGTCGTCATTCCAAAAGGCGTTTTTTTTTGGTTTGTTCCCCAGTTGCACGCAATAAAAGTTTCCTATTTGGAAGTGGGATAAAAATACCCGTGCCTAATGATGTAACATTGTCGACGGTTTAAGGTTTATTGTCTAAGATATATTCGTATGCGTTGGTATCGTAGTTCGATTCCCGACCACGGCTAACATCAGTGGCAGTGTGATTTGTCCTCTACACTTTTTTTTACTATAACAAAAAAAATACCCCCATTACCAATGTCATGGGGAATCTCATGGGGAAGCCTTCATCCATTCTTGGATTAAGAATTGCTGGGATGTATTTCACCATGGGCGGAGATTGCGGAGTGGGGGGCACGTGGGGGGGGGCAATGCCCCCCTCTCAAACTGGACACATTTATCAATTAATTTTCCGTCATTTACAATTAAGATAAAAAAATATATATTATATGCACCCGCAATTCCTAATGTAAGAGTCAAAGCGAACCCCTGTCTCTCCAAATATAGAAGTCAAACTCCACCGATGATTTTCCCCTTGTAGTGTAGCCTCGAGAATTCGCATCGCCTATAACAGGTAACATCTGTGAAAAAAGACGTACGTGGTGCAATCTAACGTATCATCCGTAAATTTTGAAAAAAAAAAACGAGAACTCAACACACTCAGTTTTAGTTGACTTCAAAATGCGATGCTTCCATGCGGAGTGATGTCACTCACACGGGGAGAGAAAAGTTGACCTCCGCCCAGCATGACGCTTGACCCTGAGAGAGACCGCCTCATTTAGAGATGCCCCTTTTACGGACATTCCGTGGACGGGACCAACAACATCTGCCTTAGCAGACACTGCCCTCGACAGTGCAGAGCGACAACCTTGGGCTCAAATTAGCCGAGTAAGTGGAGTTTTCTCCCCCCCCACCATCCCCCATCTCCCACATGATCCACTCCACCTCTTAAATAAAATATTTTTTAAAAACGTCCCTAGCTATCCATGGTTTAAAAACAACAACAATCTTACCGTGAGTGCACGCACACACACGCACGCAGCCCAGTAATATAAATGCGGGGTTTGCATCAGGAAACAACAAAGCGAAAACACGTACATTTGTAACGTTTGTCTCTCGGCCAAGGTATCCCATCATATTATCTGCGTTCGTCTGAGTGCTGGATTAAAGTGTCAACGCTGCATGCACGAATGCGACTTGGACGCGTATCGTGACACCCCGAGCACGCAACACAGAGAGCCCACTGACTCCGTGGGAACGAATCATTCTGTGAAAAAAAGAAAACATTTGTACAAACCCCCCAAACCCTCCCCCCGCTTATGGAACGTAACGTCGCCTTTGCGAGCCATCCGTTTGCATCGTCCCCGTCGTTAGCCGATGCTCCTACAAGGCGACACGTGTGTGTCACAATAACGAATTGGCCCAGCTGGGCTGTAAGCGCTCTATGTCAGCACCTTGCTCCAATGTTGAGTCGTGCTGTAGTAGTGGTGGAGTGGGCTGGTGAGGGGGGATTTCCATTTCCTGCTTTCTCCTCTTCTGAGTCACCCACTGGGGAATTTGAATCCGATAACAAACTCACCGCCCGAGGAAAAGGCAAATCGCATTCCAATAACCCCCCACCTCCTGTTTCTTAAATGATCGTCGCTATTTAAATATTTAAACTCGATTTCTAAAGGCTATAAATGTCTACGCTCCCCGCCTTTGCAAGCCCGAGCTGAGCAGCGTGGTGACGTATGGTCGGATAACTCCCACAATCGTTATGCAGCAGTGGATTGAAAATGGGTTGTACTGTACATTTTAAAATTTTCATTATTAAACTTGGTTTAAACTAACATTTTTTTTTTTACCAGTTAAGGCCCACTGAGCTATGTAGATCTTTTTCAAAAGCCACAAATGACAGCTCAACGAAGTGGCTTATTCAGTGGGAATGTAGAGCAGCAGCCAAATACTCGAAACGCGTGGATGTGACTTTACACGTGAAGGGGAAAACCGGGAGGCCCCGGACAAAAATCCACGCCACCACGGGGAGAGAGAGAGAGTATACCAGGCGAGGTAGTTAACATCTCATAGCCACCGTGATGATGATGATGAGAGAGAGAGACACGCAAACTCCAAATATACAGCAGCAGGCGTCAGGGTCGGAATCAAACCCACGTGAATGTTTTTTTTAAAGAGGCCACTCAAGGCAGGGCGATCGAGAGATATCGTTTCCCTCTTGGCAAATAACAACAATAATAATAGCACAAAATAAATAAATCCCGACGGTCGTTTTAAGTCGCACCATTACTTATTTAAGATCCCCAAAGCAGGAATTCGAATGTAAAATAAAAATCAACTGCTGCAGCTTAACGAGATAGTTGCGAGCGACTTGTTGGTCGGATGACGCCCTCCTAAACCGGACAACGCCGTACAACGGCATCCGAGAGCTCCGAAAATAACTTTGTATGCATTACAGTGCGAAACGTCAAAGCAAATATTTGAAATTGCTGCGCCCGCCCGCCCGCCCGCTCTGCAACGCGCCACGATCGCGTTTCACGGCACCGGCCGTGAGTTTATCGCGAGCAGTCGTAATTATCGCACGCGAAAATGCAACGCGGGCCGGTGGCTTCGGTGCAGACCAGCCCGAGCGTTTCAAACCCTTCCTGGGGGGCACGAACACCCAACTCTCAACTTGTGAGCTCACAAGCCGCCCCCTTGGCGCCACACCAGGTCAGGTGTGAGCAACGCAAATGGGTGAATGAGTGAAAGCGCCGCTATGCCCTGCCAGCGATGCTACCCACATTGTGGAAGTTGGGGAAGGAGCATGGCAGCGGGGGGGGTGAATCCTACCAGCGAATGGTTCACGGTGGTCATTGATTACATCACCGATAGGGTTCACCAAGGGCAGCCGTCTGTTCATCACGGAGAAGAAGAAGCGTTCTTCTGCACTGCCATGATATTAAATATTCACAATTACCGGCTACAGACTCAGCAGTGAGCCCTGCTGTTTGGCGCGCTACTGCACATTATCTCGCAAGGTTCCATCAGAAATTAAATCACCTTGTTGAAGAGAGACAGAGAGAAAACAAAACACGGATGAACAGCAAAATGTGCATGATTTTGTCCAACACTTTGTGGCAGTCTGTTAGGCATTGGTAAAACATGTTGAGGACGTCTGATCACCCACGACACTCACAGAGGCCGAGCCTGGGTCAGGTCTGTACACAAAAACACGTGTTGAGATGATTTGTGCTGCTCGAAATGTCCGCGGAGTAAGTAAGCCTCTTCGTTGAGCTGTCATTTGTGGCCAAGTCGCTTCTGATAAGAGTAAATAGCTCAGTGGGCTAATAGGGGTTTTCCCCTTTTTTCTGGCAACAAAACTGACACCTTTTTCAAGGAATCATGCTTACATTAACCACAATACTTGCAGTCAAATGCAAACAAAAAACGATACTCTGATCATTTATGCACTGTCCTTGAAACTGATTGGCCCACACCAGAGACAGCTTGTGGTTAATGTAAGCATGATTCCTTGAAAAAGGTGTCAGTTTTGTTGCCAGAAAAAAGGGGAAAAACCCTATTAGTATATTTTGGTACTGGCAAAGGAGGTCCCATGATGTAGCTCAGTGGGCCTTACCTGGCAAAATAAATGTTAGTGATTTGTTTACCTTCCCGATACTTAGCACTCTTATCGTGTTTTTATATGGCTTGTTGTAACTTTCTGAGCCGCCCCTACTGGACATCTTCAAAAAAAAACCTTTATAGCTCATCGGTTTCCTCCGGTATAGATCCCCATTCTGTGATTCTGCCTCTTTGCTGTTACTTCCCGAGCAAGGAACACACGCAGGGTGCCGACACGACACTTCTTGAAAGATTGCGCAACCCACCACCCCCTTATGAAATGCAACAGCGCGACACTTTCAAAGCCACTGCACGCACCGCGGCTCGCTTCAAGCCACCTCGCACTCGGGCAGAGATGCTTCCTCACGGGTCGTCGTCGTCGTCGTCGGCCGGGTCACTTGGCTCATGCCAATTGAAGGAGCGCATTACGTGGGCCATGGAAAGTCCCGTGCCCCCTCTGCACTATGAATATCCGCTTATCCAGCTCGGTGTCGCTTAGCATGGCTGCAACCGGTAGGCAGTCTTTGGAAACCTTTCACGCTTCTGGCCAAATCTGAAATACTTCTCGTCCGCAGCAATAGGATTAAGAACGGCACACAATGGCGCTAGTTTGGCGCAGACAGCCGTGGCACACTCACATAAAGTCTATTTACGTTTCGGGACAGGTGCCACTTGCATGGATGCTGCCTGGCCATGTGTCCACATTTGCAAGCAAGGGTCGTCCTGTTTTAACTCCGTGCAGACCTACGCTCATTGAAAGCGTTTCGATGGTCTGCTTAACAAACAGTGTCCACTTGTATTCTTGATTCTTTCAGTAAAGTCACGTAGAAGGGAAATAATAAAATAATATACATATAAAACAATATTCTATGTGACTTTACCGAAGGAACCAATAATATGAATCCCTGCAGTCACAAAAGCTTTAAATAAAAATTTAAAAGTGTGCACTTGAGCAATGCACAAGATCTTTGTAAGAGAGCCATTAAAAAAACTGTTACAACAACAATATTAATGAGATTGTTTTCTTCCTTTCCCCTTTTCGATGTGTTTTTTTTTTAATTCTCAGACCAAATCCCCCGCGAGATGTTTTTTGGTTCGTCTGTTTTAAGAAATCGCTGTTGTCGCTGAAGTCCACTCGTAGCGGCGCGGGTCGTGCGCGCGTGCGTCTTTGACGGCCGGCCGTTCAACGGGGTCGCTACGGGCCCCCACCGACACGAGAGAGTTGACGGAGCTCGCAGTCGCATCCAAGTTAAAATAAAATTTATAAAACCTCAATAAATAATAACTATGCATATAAATAACAGCAGCGCACGCTTGGAAAACACTTTTAATTGCACGCTGCGAAAGCTGACGGGAAATCTGTTGCTCTTTAATTGCCGAACCCTTCAAAAACTCGGCTGTACGTTTTCGGGTTTTTTGCGCCGTTGATGCCACTGAAAACCCCATCACATGCACGTATGTGAGAATACAAAACACTGGAAACAGCCAATTCAAAAGAGTAAATTCACACTGCACGGGTAACTATTTTTTTGCCACGATGTGGTAGTGCATCATACTTTAATGAGTTAACTTTTGTTTAAATCAATGTATGCGTTGTTTTCCCCCCGCAATTAAGGGTTACTGTCCTACTTATGTCTGTTAATAGAAGACTTTTGGCGTGTCAATTAAAAACTATTAATTTACAAACTTTCTCTCTAAATGTTTCAGTTGCTTCAAAAACACAAAGTGCAAACTGAAATTACATCAAGCTTATTGCCCCTTTCCTTTGAAGGACCATTTTAATGCATTTTCAGCCAATAATGTAGTTTTCCGTTGCGTATATATACAGCACTTTTGTCAATCCACTGCTGGATGAGGCTATCTACACACTCCGTGCGAGTCATGGGATTTATTTGACCATAGCTCACGAGTGCGGATTAAAGGCTGGGAGCATAGATAGTACAATACAACTATATATTTTTCTGCAATGCCCTTTGTTTAAAACGTAGCCTTGCAAGCAGTCTACAATGCCTGTTTTACTGGTAGGAATCTCCTGGTTATACCAGACCACAGGGGATTATTCTGTCCGTCCGTCCGTCGTGCATCCAAAAATGGGAGGGGTGGGGCTGGGTGGAGAGGGGAGAATGGGAAGGGGCTGGGTGGGGAGGGGCTGGGTGGGGAGGGTAGGGTGGGGTGGGGAGGGGCTGGGTAGGGAGAGTGGGTGGGGCTGTGTGGGGCTGGGTGGGGAGGGGATGGTCACCCCGTGGTGTCCTTAAACGTTTAACCTACTCACGCCGGCTTGTGCCCGCCCTCACAGTCGGCCATATTTGCGGAATACACCATGCTGCCGTTGACCCTGGCCATTGACCGAGCAACCCAACGTTCCTACCAGCTCCCTCCGCAGGAATGTGTTTGTGTATGGTGGTCACCGATGCAAGCACTAGCCGGCCTCAATCCACGTTAGATGAGTGTGCATTCCGATTATTTCACGCACCTTTCTGTTATGAGGCATTTAGTAAAACGCATTGAGGTTATTGGGATTATTTTGGTGCTATAAATGTCCATACGATGGGCCACTTTGTTGAGCAATCATTTCTGGCCAGGTCGCTTCTGAAAAATAGGTTAGTACCTCAGTGGGCTTTGCCTGGTAGGATGGATATGGTTTCGTTTTATTTTGTTTGTGTTTTTGGTCATGTGTTTACCCTTCTTGTACTTTGCACCACTATCGTGTTTTTGTTTTGTTTCTTGTTGTCACGTTCTTACCCTGTGCCCCTACTGGACATGTGTGAAAAAAGAGCTTTATAGCTCTTCGGATTACTCCAGTATAAATACATATTCTGCTTCTGTTAATGAGCAGTTGTGGCGAGGGATTTTTTGAGCATTGTTAGACGAACGATTGCTCCCAATTTCACGCCAGTGAATGTCGAAGCGCGCAGTCACACATGGGCGGGCGCTACATTAATTAAGTGGAAGAACGCAACCTCCGTAGAACCTTGAACAGTGACGAAGCCACGCTTTAATTGCTTCGCCCCAAAGCGAATTTAAATTATTGAGATGACTCCCTTTAGGAGGTACGTAAATGAGATTAAGAGGCATTCATTACTGTGCCGGTGTGGTTTACACACTCCTACGCTAACTGGATATCTCGTCAAGTTCGCGACGATCCAGCTGTTAAATAGACCCGTTTTTGCAGAGCAGAATTTGAATATATTTAAATGCTGCCACGGTGTAGTGGTTGGCACACAGGACTTGCAGTCCAGACGTTGCCAGTTCGATACCCTTCTAGAAGGGCCCTCTCGAGCTCTTTCTCTCCAGTGATGGCTCCTCTGCCAGCAGTGGTGCAAGCCTAGCAATTGCAGGGCTGCGTCTTTACCTTTTATATTGCAAAGGGTTGATGAACTGTACATCTACAAACCCAACGTGTACGACCCGAAACGTGTTTTTCTCCCCCCCCCTCCTCCCCCATATCGGCAATAAAACCTACAAAGTAATCCTACAACCTGAAATTAATCATAAGAGATTTTTGATTAATAGTCACACGGTTGGTGTTTTGTATTTACGTAGCTCCCACCACAAGGTTTCGGAAAACGATATTCTACTGTGTAGCTTCATTCACTCTGGTCCGACGTAGAAGCACCTTCATTAACGAATACGCAATCTGGATATTCTCATCGTGAGCTCAAAGGTTTGATGTCTCTGTCTGACACCTATTTCATTCTTGGAGGGCCAGGACTTTTTATTTATTTACTAGAGGACAGTCCACGGGAAAAAACGGCAGTCCTCCCAGCACGGTCATCACAATGGAAATACCGCACTCAACGTATATTCAATCATGCTTCCGGCAAGACAAGCTACAATTTCCCAATCTAATATTAATGTCCATTTGACATTCTGACACCCGGCAAAAGCAAAAATAAAGCCATCAAAAGATGCTTACAAGCCAGGCTGACCGAGCCTCGAGGAAACACTCACCGCCTGTAATAAAACTAAACGTCTCGGGGGAGATGATACACATTTTAAAGACCTATTACAGTCCACTGCTGGATGATGGCCTCCCTACACAATGTCAATCTTTGGGGTTGTTTGGCCATCCTCCACCACGCTGGTCGATGCGGCAAAGTGGCACCACGGTGGCTTGGAGATGTTAATTACCTCGCCTGGTGTACAGGAGGTCGTGGGATTGATCCCGACCCTGACGCCTGCTGCTGTATATTTGGAGTTTGCACGTTCTTCCTGTGGTCGCGTGGATTTTTCTCCGGGTCTTCCGGTTTTTCCCTCCACATTTAGAAACATGCGTTTAGAGTCTACATCATTAGACCTCCTTTGCCAGTACCAAAATATAATAATAGGGGTTTCCCCCTTTTTTCTGGCAACAAAACTGAAACCTTTTTGCAAGGAATCATGTGTGCATTAACCACAATACTTGTGGTCAAGATGCAAACAAAAAACACACTGATAATAGTGCATTGTCTTTGAGCTGTACGCCTTTTGGTGTCGTCTGGTCTAACACCGTTTGAGACGAGGCTCAAAAGAAAGCTGTCTCTGGTGTGGACCAATCAGTTTCAAGAACAATGCATATTTTATCAGAGTGTGTTTTTTGTTTACATTTTAACCACAAGTATTGTGGTTAATTCACACTTGATTCCTTGCAAAAAGGTTTCAGTTTTGTTGCCAGAAAAAAAAGGAAACCCCTTTTTATTATGCGTTTAGAGTATTTGGCTGCTATACATTTCCATACGATAATCCACTTCGTTGAGCTATAATTTGTGGTCAGACCACTTCTGAAAAAGAGCTACATAGTTCAGTGGACCTTACCTGGTAAAATAAAAAAAATGTATAGTTTAGTTTTAAGTGGGCCCCCCAGGAATGGTTCAGACATCACTCGCCACCGATGTTAACCGTAGCTGGTAACACTGGTCAACACACTTTTTCTGGCATAAGATATTCCAACGGTTTTAAGGTAATTTTGGGATGCTGATTCCAAATCTGGCATCAGTTTTTGTCTATCACATCAGGTTTTTGAGATATCAAATATTGCATTTTCATTAAAAACTGCAGAATAAAAATATTAAATACATGTGGATATCTACATAAAATGATATTATAAACACACCATCCTAAAAATACAGCACCATATTTTAACACTAAAGCAGTCACTGACTCGCAACAACTTGCAATCATAAGTGACAGAGTTAATTTTGGGTAAAATCAATGAAAATGGGGTATGCCGATAGCATAAAAATGAGATGTGATAGAGCAAATCTGAGATCAGATTTGGAATCAGCACCCTGAAATTAGTCTAAAACAGCTGCAAAAGTCCAGGCCAGAAAAAAATGGTTTTTTTTGTTGACCAGTGCAATCAAACTCTGGTCACTGGATTTGCTATCGGGCAAATCCCGATAGCAAATCCACCGCTCTGCCGCAGCAAGATCGTCTAAATAAATGACCGCCAATGCGATGCTCTTGAAGTCACCACGCCTTGCCACCACTTCTGTCGCTGCGCTAGACTGCTGCAGCTGTTAAGTGCTCGCTTCATCTCGTGGGCAACTGGGGTGACAGCTGCCACTCAAATTAAATAAAGTGGTGACTTTATCACCCCCCCCCCACCCCTCGGGGGGGGGGGGGTTCGTGCTCGCTCTGCGGACCAATCTTTCAACCAATGCACAAGAACGCGTACAAAAAAAATCACGCGACCTCCGTTGCATTCGCGGAAAAAAAAGAATCATCGGCAGCAGTTCCTGAAGAAGTGCCTCGTGGTGCGCTTGTGTCCTGTCCCCGTCACAATCAGCCTGAGCGCGTGCAGTCACCCGGCAGCCGTCGATGCAGCCCCAGTGCTGCTGCCTGCGAGATTCGTGCGTTGTTTTCCGGCCGTTACGACGGTCGGAGGTTTCTCATAATTTACAGGCCGATCGTTGTTCATTAAAACGCGCAGTTTAAATAAAATAAATAATCTCATCGTATTCCATTGCCGCGTCAATTCCCCGTGGTTGCTTCACGATAAGCGTGACGACGGTGACGATCGCCCTAGAATTGCCTTTGGCGTACGAGAGTGCCCCTTTCTCGTAAAAAAAACCACATTGCCGCACGTTGCTTTGTCAGCGGCAGGCCTCCACTAGACCTCTCCAGACACACCCGACAGCTGCCGATGAACTTTCAACATCTGCCGATGCCTCCCCACTTCTCCTCGCTTCCGAACGACTCCCCCCACCCCCCTCCACCGATTCCCAGCCACTTTTGCGTTGATTGGAGTCTCTTTCCCATTGCCGAATGTGGCAAGCAGCAGCGTTCACGCGAGCACCGAATCCCTGCTGAGCGACAGAATGCGTCGGTGTGACGTTCATTGACGAATATTCCCGTATGCGCGCGCGCTACGCTGCTTGCAACTTCGTTTTTGTGCACACAAAATACCCGGCGATCCGTTTATAGATACCTCAGTGGTGTATAATAGCCCCCTTGCCTCCGTCTCAATAGGTAAACCAATATTGTGAAAGCGATGGCTCGATATCTTATAGGGGGGGAACAGAGTTAATACGTTTATAGGAGATTGGTGGGAGACATATAGAGGTTTTAAAGTAAAATGTTGTTTTTCTCTTATTTATCCCGATTATGTTAGGTGGGGTGTCTATAGATGGATCGCCGTTGTTTGTTTTTCTTACCCATGGACGCATCATTGATCATTGAGAACCGTTCGTTGTTCGGAAAAATTGAATTTAAAATATTCAGTCAATTACTCTGTCTTGGGTATTTTTTTTGCATGCCTGGCAAAAATGAGATCTGTTCAAGAGCCCAGAGCAGCAGCAGCAGCAGATATTTTCCATGTTCGTGTCTCTAGGAATGGCAAAACACGTGGTACGCTTACTTTTACATGGCCAATGGATACGAATTATACGCTAACTTACTCGCATGAGTTGCAAAACAATTCACCTTTGTTGGCCACAATAAGGCCTTAAGTATTGCCACGCCTGGTTGCGCCAATTTTATATTCTGGCACATAGACTCGGGATAATATTTATACGTTGATAACAAAATAAATAAGCGTACAGTGGTGTCTCCTTGACATATATGTCTCAAAAAGTAAACAATAATTACTTACACAAACCATCAACCACAATTCCATTCAAGAATCAATTATTATTTTACTACCGTGCTGAATGGCAGCGTCTCAATTGGCTGCAGGAATCACGTGAACCCATTACGTGTGAGATGTATGAATAAAAAAAATGGATTGCACGCAAAAACAACTATGACATGGATACAAAAGCGTGGCCTTTGACAAAGAAACACGGAACAAGAGCTGAAGAGTGTGCAAAGTAGCATGGAAAACGCACGTTTGGAATTATACTGAGACACGAATTAACGAACAAACACGTGGATCAGAGAATACGCAGAAATCAAAGAGATCGCATCGACAATTTAAAATAAACATGTCATGGGCTTGGGCAGGACACGTCATGGCTGGACGGGATGATGGCTGATGGACAAGGCTGGTGACGGAATGGCAGGCAAAGGTGGGGGAACGCGTCCAAGATTGCGAACCCCGCGGAGATAGAGCGATGAGATCAGTTCACGTGGCAGGAGCGAGATGGATGGTTAGCGGAACAGGACCATGAGAGATGGCAATAGCGTTGGGAGGCCTTCATCCAGCAGTGGAGAGGCAATGGATTGTAGTGATGATGTTTCATTGATGGATTGAAGATTCATCAATACACCCCTTCTGTACGTCCTCTTTCAGACAGATGCCTCACACACGCGACGATGCACGACGCAGCAGCAACCTGAGCTCTGCGTTGCATTGCAGCCACAGACCACTATGCTTAGATGCAAGCTGTATAAACCACACTTGGCTTTAAAATCTACGATAATTGAGTCTTGCGTTTTTTTTCTTGATAATTATCGTTATATTGAAATTAGCATTGCTTTGTTATCGACAAATTGATTCTTGCGAAATTTCCTGACAAAAATAAGAATGAAAAATAACCTCCGGAATGAAAGTCGTAATTAAAATAGATATTACCCATTAAAGTGACGCTTTGTAAATTAGCTTTTTGCAGTAATTGACCACATGGCGATGATGTAACATCATAATTTTCATAGTTCGTTTGACTGTTTAAATACTTTTAGTGTAGCGGACAGCATGTTGCGCGATAGGTGTTGTATATTGTAATTTATATTGTATATATTGTAATTATTTAGAGAGACTCATGGCATGCTTTAGTTGAGTGAACTCTGATTGAAGAATTTTAATACATCTTTAATTGGGAAATACGCGAAAAAACAAAAAAGTAAAAATGTAAGATGTAATTACAAAGTTACGGGAAAACTGATATCACGAAAACCGTCATATTGTGAAATTCGATACCTATGTATGTTGAACTTCTTTCGCACCGTATGTAGCCAACTATGCTCATCGGAGGTGCGGCGAGTTATTTCGCACCGTATGTAGCCAACCCGGCATCGTATCACGAATGTTTTTCTTACGGCATCCCCAGCTAGCAGTATGAGTGAGTGTCACATCCCGACCACAGGTGCCCCCCTCTATCCCGGGCGGCTGGCGGTGTTGAGTTCAAAGGTCGATGCATTGCGCACAACGGAAGCAGAGACCAACACCCACCACAACGTCGTTGAACTTAATATGCTTTACGAATTTGGTGGGACTGAAAACCCCACTTAGCAGCTGTAGCAAGGCATTTTCTTACGCGCCGTTAAATGGTTGCTACCCAGTAAATCAATCTGGACACGTTATTAAGTCGGGCAGCAGCAGCAGCAACAGCAGAATGGAAGAAAAAAAACCAGGAAGATAAATCAATCAATTCATAAAGCAACCCAGCGCCGCTTGCTAACCCATCGACAGCAACATTACCGAGTCAGCGGGTCATAATGAGCCACAGGAGTTTAAGTCGGCATGTCTGTGCAGGTAACATAGCACGTCGTAGTAGCGATACTAATAAGTCGGGTGGACTACGAGCTATCCAAGAGCGGGTTTTCCGATTTGGGCCGCATGCATGCTGAGAGATATTTTCTCTCCTCCCGTTTCTCGCCGTGCGCTGCCGCAGGCACCTGCAGGAGATGGATCGAAGCAACAAACAGCAGCTGCAACGTCGACAACAACAACAACAATACATCTTTCTAGATTTGAAGCTTTCGTGACTGCAAGGATTCATACTCTTAGTTCTTTCGGTAAAGTCACGTAGGTAAAAAATGAAATTAAAATTAATAAAAAATAAAATAAAAATCACGACGTTTCGGAGGCAACACAAGTCTCCGTCATCAGGTGGGACCGTCACAGCCAGATTTGCTGCATCAAGTGTAACAATACATCTGATTACTAAAAAACACAACTGCCGAAGATGAGCGCGTCAGCGTGTGGCGAACAAAATCTGGAGAGATGAAATACTCTACGAGCAAACGCAGGCCGGGAAAGCTGCACTTTGGGTACAAGTGGCGGCGGAAACTTTGCAGACGTCATAGAAATCGCCGGTTCGTCACTTCTCAGGCGCCGATGGCTTTCCAACTCAATTGTGTTGATTATACGACACCCCGCTTCGAAATGATTGCTACGATGTATCATCTCGTACGTGTACGTACGTACGTGAGCCAAGGGTAATTACAATACTCTAATTCAATGTAGCGTGAGAAGCTAGACGTACAAACTAATTGTAAATGCTAATTCGTTTTTCTATGGAAATAAACATGTTTGTAGCTGCGTGTTATTGCTTTTTTGAATAAACCACCAAATATTTTAATTCTTATTTACACTTTCAAATATTAGTAGTGTAATGGAAATATCGCCATAATTACCATCAATCATAACCATCGTTGTTACGATTATGAAATAGTGACATAATGCGCTCCCTTTCGTTAAGGGGTCAAACAACCACCCCATGACCCACATGCCTCAACCACGATTCCCATGCCCCAAAAGCTCTGCATCCACCAACCATGGCACCGGATGGGACGGTGAAGCTACTGAGGGTACTAAGTATCAATGGGTGTCAACAAGGCATCTTCTGTATTATTAGACCATTGCCACGTACAAAGTGACTCAAACCACGCTGGGGGAAAACAACCCGGGAGCGAAACAAAATGGGATTATCCTTGGACTCGGCGAGGGGGGAGAAGTGAACAGAGCGCCACATACATGACGAAAACCCGTCCACCACCGCGGGAGTGCCAAGAGCGCGTACACGGGGGAGTGCGTGGGACTTCCAGCCGGCCGCTGTCCAGGATTTGTCACTCTCAGGCAGTGGCCGAGTGGACGCAAATGTTCCGTAAAGCTCACAAAGCTAGAAGAAGGGCACAAACGCGAAATTCTTACTCTGCTGAGCGACGTGATTATTATTACACTGGTCAACACACTTTTTCTGGCATAAGGTATTTCAACGGTTTTAATGTAATTTTGGGGTGCTAATTCCAAATCTGGCATAAGTTTTTGTCTATCACATCAGGTTTGCATTTTCAAGAAAAACTGCAGAAGAAAAATATTAAATTAATGTTGATATCTACATAAAATGATATTATAAACACACTATCCTAAAAATACAGCACCATATTTTAACACTAAAGCAGTCACTGCCTCGCAACAACTTGCGATCATAAGTGACAGAGTTAATTTCGGGTAAAATCAATGAAAATGGGGTATGTCGATAGCATAAAAATGAGATGTGATAGAGCAAATCTGAGATCAGATTTGGAATCAGCACCCTGAAATTAGTCTAAAACAGCTGCAAAAGTCCAGGCCAGAATTTGTTTTTTTTTACCAGTGAAATTATTATCTGCGGGGAAAGTCTAGGAGATTCAAAACTATTCTGGATGGAGTTGCCCATCTAACTTTGCTGCTCTCAAAACGCTACAAGTTAAAGAAAGGTACATTCGAATATCATCCCGACGACAAAATACGCAGACGAACACACACTAAACCATGCCAAATGGGAGACCTCAATGCAAAGCTTCAGAAATAATGGAGCGGAGAAGAGAGAACGATTCGTACATCCGGCATCGGAGAGAGAAGCAAGCAGGGCATATCGACTGGCGGTCACCACAGCGCGGGCGGAAGGGAGAAAAAAGTACAAAAATAGCCGCTGTTCGAAAAATTGTAGAAGGCAGAAAGCAAAGGGAGCAATTGAAAATAAAACGGACTGCATTACCACCATATATAAGCAACGACACAGGTGAACTTCTCCACAAATCTGGCTGTCGCCTGATGAAGCTGGTTGTAATTGCTGGCGAAACGTCGTACTCAGATTGTAAATGTTGTGGCTTGGCTCTCCAACACACCGGTGTGCTGTTCTAGTGAAAATTGGCACGTTCTGTTTATGTGACAACCCTTACTAGTTGGCTGTATCGGGTGTTGGCGGGTTTTAACGACACATTTATATAATTACGCGATCTATCCCAATGACAAGGACATTACATTCATTGCTTCATCACATTTTACACGGGCTGGTGCAATGGTCATGTACATTTCCTTCTTGCCAAACAGAGAACAAAGGTAATATAAGCAAAACAAAAAGAGAGAAACCACTCATTGAAAATGTAATTCGGCGTGCGAGAGAACTATCGATTGGTTCTAAGCAACAGATTCACATCTCTCAAGAAACAAAATGATAAAACGGGATGCAGACAACATAAAATTATTAAATAAGTTACAGCACGATGAACTGAACATCGGGTGTAAAAAATAAATATTATAAAAAGCTTGCAGCGCACGGGCGGTGGAGACAAGGGCTCACCGAGCTGATTCACAACAGATATTACTTTCTGGAAATTTCATCGGAGAGTATTCATGGAGAAAGTACTATCGCAGTATGATAATTGGTTTTTTACCCTTTTATCTGGCAACAAAACTGACACCTTTTTTTTACAAGGAGTCATGTTTGCATAGACCACAATACCTGCAGTCATAATGCAAAAAAAAACATAACTCTGATAATGTATGCACTGTCCTTGAAGTTGGCGTCATCTGGTCCAACACCATGTGAGACTAGGCTCTAAGGAAAACTGTCTCGGGTGTGGACCAATCAACTTCATTACATTATCAGAGTTATCTTCTTGGTTCTTTCGGTACAGTCACGAAAGCTTTAAATCGAAATTTATCATAGTTATGTTTTTTGTTTGCATTATGACTGCAGGTATTGTGGTCTATGCAAACATGACTCCTCGTAAAAAAAGGTGTCAGTTTTGTTGTCAGCTAAAAGGGTAAAAAACCAATTATCATATTTTTTACTGGCAAATGAGGTTCCAATGGTACTATCGCAGTAGTTCCAGACGGCCTTTGCTTGTGTAATCGTCACTTATAGCGGGAGTGCAGCGGTTAACGTGCTGCATCACGGACCCGGCAACCCAGGTTCGATTACCGCTCACGGCCAACACCGGTGACGATCATCTTAACCGGTCCTGGGCCTCCCTCTAGGTCGACTCAGCCTCAAATGAGTATCTGGTGTGGTATGTAAACATCGCCACTAGGGAGACAAAGGCGGACGGGCGTGGTGCTGGCCACCCACCCCCTCGTGTACCGTGCCACCCTTCATTAGGTGCGCGCTAACAGCACTTGCCCCTTCAGTCTGTTAAGGCTATACGGGGGGTTTATCTTTGTCTTATGACAACCACTGAAATACAATTTTTAAAGGAAATGATGGAATAACTTCCCAAAGCTGGGCTCTAGATAAACTTTAGAAAAGCAAAAAGTAACGGGACAAATTAAAAAAAAAAAATCTCTTGGGAGAGGCAAACAAGAAAATAAACTCAACAGATTGAGAACTTGCGTTGATTATTGTCGGTTTATTTGGATGAAGCTGATTCAATAAAGAGGCAAACAAGAGCAGGCTAGAGCACATGTGTGAAGCTGCATTGATAATACAAATCAATATACCTATGTGCCTGAAGAAGAACGTTTTCAATCATTGCATACTGCCAGCCGTGATGTATGGTTCTGACAGGAGGGCAATGACAGAATGGAAGAAAATCTGGGAAGTGTGTATAGGAGCGTGGAGAGATGTGTGCTCGGAATTACAATAACAGAAAGGATCACACGTATCTTAAGACCATGAAAATCAGGGCCATTGTTCACACTGTTAAAGAAAATGGGGCCTTGGCAGGACACATCACGAGAAAGGGAGATGACCAATGTGTGAGATGCGGCACAGAACGGAAAACCAAAAGAGGTTTTTCTAACCACTGCGGAGACGGAGTGGGCGAGATCAGTTCATGTGCAGGAGCGAGCTGGATCGTAGCGCACGCAGAACCCGTGATCGATGGCCTTCATCCAGCAGTAGACAGAAAATAAACGATGCCGATTACAAATCGGCAGCCATCAAAATGTATTTCATCATCGCTCCCGTACGTACGGTGAAAATATTCAAGAGACGGCCGACAAGAACCGTAGGTGGACGTGCTGTGCTCTGCGTGTGTGGTGCCGTTGCGTATAAAACAAGGGCTTATTTATTCATTCATGGCCTTGAATATTGTTGTTGGGAGTCTTTTTGTCTGGTTTTTTTTCTGCCCGGCATCTACCGCCTATGTCACATCTCATTTACCGCGGGATGCCTCGGGGCTGTTGTGCAAGGCCATCGCAGAAGGAATATCGATGGGACGCTGCGGTAAATATAGTTTTTTTAATATACATAATCTTTGGATTTCATTTTTGCCTGAGCCTAACAAATGGATTTCGGGGGAGGAAACGTCGGTGTCGCACGGGATCCTCTCCCGGTTCGCCCGAGCGTCCACGGAACGTCGCCGCTGACTGTTGTCCTCGAGCGCGGCCACGTGCACCGTCAACGCTGCTGCCATTGTGGCTTACAAGCGTCACACGTTGTTGGCACAAAGTCGCCGACTGCGAAATGTAATATTCAAGCAGCTTGCCCGTCTTCCTTTTAGGCTTCATAGCCCCAGGTGTCGATTTGATCCAAGAATCGATGTTTTATTTTATTGATAAGTGGGGTGAATGGTTGTGTCCCTAGTGGCTACAGGGGTGACAAGAACCCATTACATGGCGCAAATATATCAATAGAAACACATTTATTATTCATAATAATGTTTTTTTTGGGTTAGATCGCATAAATATAAATGTGTCGTGAAACTTGCCAATCAGTAAGGTTTATCATGTAAACAAAACGTGACAATTAGTGACTACTTCAGTGTGTTGGAGAGTGACTCCACAATATTTACAATTCCAGTATGACGTTTCGCTGGTGATTACAACCAGCTTCATCAAGCGATAGCCAGAATTGTGAAGAAAAGTCTCCTTATTTCGGTCTTAAATAGAGGGGTAGAGGTGATGTCGTCAATGTGGGCCCATCAGATCATTACATACGCGAGCTGTAGAATCATTAATAAATAAAATAACCAAAGCATTGCTTCTTGCTTACTAGAGGAAGAATCTAACTCTGAAAAAAATTTAAGCGGTTGACGGATTGCTGATGGCAATTGCTGGTGGGAAAAGCAAGCAGCTGTTATGCAAATTTCCTATGCAGTTAAACACGCAATCATTACAGAGTGCAGCAGGGGCACTATGAACCCGGCAAACCGAATTAGATTCCCGGCTGCGGCTACCAGCACAGTGATGTCTGAACCTGGTTTGCCCATCCCACCCCCTCTTCCTCCACCAACGTCATGGGGGGTCAAATCACCCCCCATGGGGGTCAAATCACCCCCCATGGCTGAAAGGTCCTCTTTGAGAAGAAGATCTTCAGAGAGCTGTAAATGATATTCATAATTTTTTTTCCCCCTAATTACAGTTCCACAACGGAAGTGACAATTTGCTCCCACGTGGCAAGAGCTGCAGCCATCAGTGGAGAAAGGCTGACGATGGTGAATGATACAATGACACGAACAAAAGCAGAGCAGCAGAGACCACCACAATAACATAATGAGCAAGTGTTCGTGCACGTGAACAGGGCCTCTTTGTCATTCACTGCTGACACTCGACATTTGGCAATCCTTAGTCACTTCAAAATACAAAGACTCCCCCGTGTAGCCTTAACGGACTGTTGGGGCAAGTGCTGTTAGCGAGCACCTATGAATGCTGGCACGGCACACTAGGGAATGGGTGGCCAACACCACGTCCGGCCGCCTTTGTCTCCCCAGTGGCGATGTTTACACACCGCACCAGGTACTCATTTGAAGCCGAGTCGTCCTACGGGAGGCCCAGGACCGGTTCAGATAATCGTCACCAGTCCTGACCGTGAGCGGTAATCGAACCCGGATCGCCGGCTTTGTAGCGCAGCGCGCTAACCGCTACACTGCCGCTCCCCACAAATACAAGCGCACTGTGTATCACAATCGGTGAACCGTCAAAAACCTTCTCCCCTGTGTGCGTATCCGACGCTGCGGCCCAGCGCGGGATAAAACCTCTGACCCAGCCACGCACGTGACCAAGTATTGACCCCTTGACGAGACACAGCGGCAAGACCTTCCCGCGACGATTCATCATTGCCATTTCAAATCTGTCTCTGCGTTTGTTACCCATCCCTTTGCCGGGAATTTGTTGACCGCGGCGCAGATGGAATGTGCAAACGAAGTGCGATTCAGTGCAAATATTTGAAGTGACCATTCACAAACGTTATTATTGTTGCTTGCATACGCCACATTTAAAAACAAAATCTAATTTCACAAATTTCATCCCAATTGTGCTCTCGGCATAAGGTCATCAGACGAAAAAATCCATATGGATCTCTCATGTCACAGACCTACCGTCTGAGATTTCTGGAAATGACCTCTGGTTTACTAAGTCGAGGCATTTTGACGTTTTTATTTCAGTGAATACAAACAACCCCTTGTCTGACCTTAGAATGAAGTTTGCAAAATTATTTATAAACCAACTACATTTTCCAAATGTCAGTGGTTTTGAATGGCCCTCCTATGCGATGAAGAAAGAGCATTTCCCAAAATGTCACGTAATTCCTGCGCAGAGTTTTTTAGAAACTCACTCACCTGACCCTACTCACCTGACACACCTCACCGGACACTACTCACCACTCGCACCCAACCATACGAATACCAAACGTCCACGACTCACCATGCACTCACTAGACGCCGCGACGCGCCAGAAGAGCAACGTGCTCCGTCTACTCGTGCGCTTCGGTCTCAGATGACACAACGCACGCGTCCTAATCGATATCTGCAATGTGCCAGTGCTAAGTGTCCTGCAGGCAAGCTCTCCTGGGTCGCTGCATGGGACTGCACACGCCTCCAACGTGCAACAGAGGAAGCCACCATCGGTCGCATCCAAGCTATCCGATGTGCCGAGCTACTCGAAGGGCCATTTGACCAGAGTTCACGATTTTGGTCAGTGGGAGCTGACGAAGGGGGATTTCAGACCACGGCTTAAGTACCGATGCACCACTGCTCCACTTGATTGAGCACATCGTGCATATGCAGCGACGTGTGTTCACATCTCAGCCAGTGCATTCACTCCCTCGGATAAATCAACCCACAGCTCTCGGGTGCGTTTTCAGGTTGCACCGCGTGTCACTCGACGTGATGTCCGACGTTTCGGCTCCACACGCTGGGAGCTTCCCTGGGGGATCTGCAGAGTGCCATACAACCGCGAGAACCCTATGCGACGGCGGCAGCAGCAGCAGGGGGTACAAATTAAATCGACCCTTTAGGCTCCATCGCCCGCATCGCCTCCTTCCCCTGGAAGCTCGAAATCACCTCCAGCGGCCGCCCATGCTGGTGCCCCCCCCCGCTCCCCCTCGATTCTGCCAGTTGCTCACCCCGGTAGCTGTAGACGTCCTCGTAGCCCTCGCAGTACTCCTCCTCCGGCCGGTATCGGCTGGGTCTCCTCCTGCGCAGCGTGCGTCGCACCTGCCTCATCAGCGCCAGCAGCCGGTTCATGCTCGACAGCCTCCACTCCTCCTCCTCTTCCTCGCTCCTCCTCCTCCTCCCAAGGAGCGCCGTCAATTAACGACGTCGGCGCCGTCTCAGCGGCTCCTGCTCGGCGCAGACGAACGTCTCGTCTCGCAGTGTCCCGGGAAAACGTCCCAACCCAGCGGTACAAAACTTGTTCTGCCAGATACTACGATTGCGTTTGAGATGATGACAATGCCAGTGGCAAATGAGAATGATCGGAGCAATGCTGAGCGACACTGCGGTGGTACGAAGGGATGGGGGGGGGGGTGACTACGGGGAGGCCCTGGTGTGCCAGCCCATTGACGCATGAATTCCATGCCAACGTCCGCTCCCTGATTGAGAAGCCCACATCGGTAGCTGAGAACAATTCAACTGGTGCCTGCGCTGGCCTCAAGGCAGTTTGAGAAAATTGTTTCTAACAGGGTTGGTGCTGAGTTCGCAGCCTTTGCAACAAAAAAAAAAGAAACTGCTTTTCATTAAAATTTTAAATTCCTTTTGAATGTTTAAACAATCGCTGTCCTAGTTTTATTTTAAGGAAAAAAAGGTGCACAGAAATATTTTATTAGACAGTTTTAATTCTTTTTTTTTTGCTCGGGGATGGAGTAAGTGAGTGATTATTCAACAGACCAAATAATTAATGACAGCAGAGGATTTTCATATTTTTATTGCCACTTACTCAACCGCAAGTATTCATAGAGGAGAGCTTCCCTTAAAGTCTTTTGTGCCCAACGGTACAGATTCAGGCCTAGCACTTTGGACATCCTAGGACACAGGCAACAGCTTTAAAGTCACACAATTCTCTCAACATAACGCAGCCCTGCGATTCTCCGCCGCTGGAATGTCTGTATAAATCCCATCAAAGGCACTCCGTCAACACCTCCAATCGGCAACACGCCCTCCCTTCACTTTCCACAGCGGTGTAGGCATGCACCGTCGTAGGATTCCTTTCCTGCCCTCTCTCTCTGCCCGTCTCTCTTAACAAAGTCTTCGTAAACGCAAAGCGACGTTAACATTCAAACGCTGTGGGGGGGTGGGGGGGGGAGTATGGAAGACCAGCCGTGTGCAGGTGGCCGAACTCACCAAAGTAACATCTTCCGAAGGCACCGTGCAGCGCAGCGGCTGGTGTATTCCGTTCGATCGCACAGCAAGGCACGGGGTGGGGGGGAAAAAAACGCTTTCGTGAGCAGCAGCTGAACGGCTGCTATGCTCTCGCTCTTACTCTCTCTCTCGTGTTCTCTCTCTCGCTCTCTCTCTCTCTCGTTCTCTCGCTCTCTCGCTCTCACGGTGTCGTCACAGGAGCAGTGCCTGGGGTCGCGGCCCCTCCCGTCAGCCCACACGACTCGTATTTCACTCTGCCTCGACCACCACCACATAACTTTGCCGCGCCAACGCCGTTGTCACTGCAATGTGTTGGGGGGGGGGGTCGAGGCCGTGAGCTGTGGGTGGGGGGGGAAGAGAGGACAAAAGAGCAACAAAAAAATATTTAAAATAAAAAGATGAAATAATTTATGGATGGGTTATTGTTTCATTTGGTGGTCTCGGTGCTTATTGTTGTGTTTTTTTATTCTGTGACGGGCATAGAAATTGGTGTTCAAGGAACATTGCCAATCCGTACACGAATGCACGGTTCGTGCAATTTCAAATGGTTGATATTTGCATAAAATAACAATGACAGTTCGCAAAATAAATGACAAAGCATTACGATTCCAATATCGCATGCGAGACACCACCGCTGCCTACCCCAATCCCCTCTCCGCACGCAGGCGGGCAGAGACTGCTAGGGTCTGCCAGACTGTCAGGGTCTCTGCAACACAGCAACACAGAAACTGCCTTTGAGTGTGGGTGGTAATTAAAGTCGCTGTGCTGCCACGCATCGTTTGGGAGGTGGGGAGGTGAGGCTCTGCAGTGGCCCTTACAGAGCAGAGGCACCACGTGCGTGTGTGTGTGTGAGAGACGTGCTCACTAACAGCACTTGTCACAACAGTCTGTTAATGCTATACGGGGGATCTTTGTCTTTGGAGCAGTGGCACGGTGGTTAGTGCACTTCGCTATAAACCCAGCGACCCACGTTCGATTTCCGCTTACGAACAATAACAATGACGAATATTCTAACCGGTTTAGGGCATCTGACTATGCCTTAAATTAGCACCCGGTGCGGTGTAAATGAGTACTGGGGAGACAAAGGCGGCCGTCTGTTGTGCTGGCCACCCGCCCCCTCGTGTGCCGTGCCGGCCTTCATAGGTGGTCACTAACAGTGCTTGCCCCTACAGCTTGTCAAAGGCTATACGGGGAATTTTTATATTTGTGAGAGGATGAGTCAGAGTCGTTACCTGGACACCTCATTTGACAAATTCCTGGAATGTATTTCCACCCCCCTCCACCACACAATAACATAATTCAGCAAGAAGGCTGACAAGCACATATAAGAGCGATTTCATTTTTTTGTACATTGCATACCGTAGTGGCAGTAATACGTTTTTGCAAAAAAAATACATACTATCTTTTTAATTTATTGTCTTACACTGATTAATAATTCGCCCCCCCCACCAAAGAAGACTCCTTAGGATGTTTTCACAATTGCATTTTTTATTGAGCATTTTTGTCAGAGAAAACCTTCATTCGTGCTAGGATAAAAAAAAATCCATGCATACAAAAGAGGAGCAATGATCAGAGCTCGCTACGGACGTGTCAAATCGCGCGTTATTTATAAAATTGCTGCAATAGCTCAGGCTTGGCAGATGAGAGGTAAATATTTCATTGCATTTAGTTTCGTGCTAAGCGCACGAGGTGTCTAAAGATAACCCAGCTCAGGTGGGCGCCCTAATGCAATGCGAGCTTCGCCGACGCTTCGCCCGTTACTATTCACAGTAAAAGATTAGCATATAAAAAACCGTGTTATTTAAATAAACACGCACTTTGGCAAATCATAAAAAAAGGGCTTGGGTTTTTTTGTTAAATAGTGGTGCATTTGCTTTTAGGATTAATGCGACGACAGATCGTACTTATATATATATTTAAACCCCAGAAGCATACAAAAATTAGTGGCTGCCTCTGGACCACTCTTATTTGCAGGGTATGCAATCGTTTTTAAAACTCGGCTCGCTGTCAGGAGGCCAAACAACATCTGGCAGTTGGGTAAAGAGGTGGATCCCTGCACGAGCTGGGTGGTAGTGGTGGGTGGTGGTGGGGGGGGGGGGTGGTGGTGGGGTGGGGTGGCGAGGTGGTGGTGGTGAGGTGGTGGTGGGGGGGTTCAATCGACAGTCACCGCCTCCTACCACAGGAGCCCTTCAGCGAGATTAAAGATTCATCGCACAACGGAACGGTGGAATTTCATTCCACACACACGCACACAAAAAACGTGATTTGTAATTCAAGTCAATTTCCCTTAAAAGTCTACATCTTACGAGAATTAAATTCAATCGACTAGCCGATCCAATCAAAATTGTTTTTTTTCTTTCAAAGCTCTGTTCAAAAGCACTAACTCTTGATGTACACCTAATGTAACCGATAGAGTTGGGTGCAGTGAATCGGCATATTGCAGTGGGTGTGTATGATAATTAGTGTCAACGTTCAATTTATTAGAGGAATATAAAGTATCAATAACGTTTTTTTACTTCAAAAAAGCACATTTGCTCATTTGTATCAATTTTGCTGCGGTTGTTAATTGTAATGAGAAAATAGTTTCAGTGACACTTTGTTGCGAACTCACTTCGAGTTCAGAGTGAATGTGCTTCAAACCACATCCATCAAATGTTACACTGTGCATGTAGTGGTCGGAATGGAAATTCAGGAGACCCAGTACGAAACAGATTCCAGTCTGAAACCCTCCCCCTGCAGCTCGTATTCACTAGCGGTTGCCCTCAAAATGAGTTTTTGCAATCGGCTAAAACGTTCTTAGATGTTCTTAGAAGTACCGTCACGGCAAACCTCAGTAGAACGGCCCATTTCACTCACTGTGTACGTGTATAGCGTTCTTGCTAAGCCAGTTATACGTACGGATGTTGAACTTCTTTCACACCATACGTAGGCAACAGTCATAATCGGAGGTGGGGGGAGGGGGGTAATAAACTAAACTGGATGAGGGCCTCACCATTGTGTGCGTCATGGTTGGGTTATTTGACCATACTTCACCAGGCTGGTCGGTGTGCGTTGGTAAAAGTGGGGAGCATAGATGTGGAAAAGTGGAACAGTATAACCGTGGATTGTTTTTTTTCTGCACTGCCCTCTGCTGCCCACTGCGAAGTCCATCGAATACACTCATCACCAGCCGTGCTCGATTCACCGATGCATGAAGGCCTACCCTGAAGCCAATTTGCCATCTCCGCACGATCGTTAATTTCTGCAAAGGTTATTTGCGTTTCTGTTCGTGCATCGAAGTGCATCGCAGATACCAACCACACTATTGAGCGCTCGAATGAGATAGATAGATGAGCGCCTCCGACCATTCACGTTCAAGCGCGCATCCCCGCACAGACAAGTGCTGGAACAAACAAAAAATGTAACCTGCACATTAAGCTGAAGGTTGAAAATGTGCCGAGCGGATAAGCCCCAGTGTCCACTTTGTAGCAGAGGGCAGCCTGCAGCAGGCACGAAGCTTATTGAAAAGTGTTAGAAGAATTCCTACTCAGGCATGTTGTGTGTGGGAGTGTGTGTGTGGAGGGGCATGGTGAGTGGGGAGCGATAGTGCAGTGGTTAGCGCGCTGCGCTATGAACCTGGCGACACGAGTTCGATTCCCGCTCAGGGACAACACCAGTGACGATCGTCTGAGCCGGTCCCGGGCCTACCCTAGGTCGACTCAGCCTCAAATGAGTACCTGGTGCGGTGTGTAAACATCGCCACTATGGAGACAAAGGCGGTCGGGCGTGGTGCTGGCCACCCAACCCCCTCGTGTACCGTTCCGGCCTTCATAGGTGCTCGCTAACAGCACTTGCCCCTACAGTCTGTTGAGGCTACACGTGGGAGGAGGGGGGTGGATACAATTCTCAAAGTGAGCGTTGAGCACTCTGAACGCCGATCGAGATGCAATGGCGCGGCTTAATAGGCACGGCCAAAATAAGAAGCTGCATGAAACCAGACGACAGGAACGGGCCGAGAAGGCGTGACGAGACTGGCACATGCGAACCATTAAACCGTTAAACCATTTCGGTGGGTGCTGAAGAGAGGGCTGGTTGGGTGGAGGGGGGTAAAGTAACATTGCGGCATATTTCTCTCGGGTTTTTTTTTACATTTCAATAAAGGCAGGTGCACCTGGGCTCTTGAACACTTCACGGTAAATCTTGGCTATCGATCACTGTTCTTTTTTAAGAGACGTACGCTGGGACGATAATTGATAATTGTTTTTTTACCTTTTTATCTGGCAACAAAACTGACACCTTTTTTACATTGACCACAATACCTGCGGTCGGAATGCAAACAAAAAACCACAACTCTGATAATGTATGCACTGTCCTTGAAATTGATTGATCCACACCCGAGACAGCTTTTCTTAGAGCCTAGTCTCAAATGGTGTTGGACCAGATGACGCCAAAAGGCGCACTTTCAAGGACAATGCACACATTATTAGAGTTATGTTTTTTGCTTGCATTCCAACTGCAGGTATTATGGTCAATGCAAACATGACTCCTCGTAAAAAAAGTGTCAGTTTTGTTGCCAGATAAAAGGGTAAAAAAACAATTATCATATTTTGCTACTGGCAAAGGAGGTTCTAATGGTGTACGCTGGGACGCTTTAAAAACACACACATTAATTCCACGCAATTCCCTACTGAACAATTGTGTCACGTTTCGATGTAAAGCTTTCGTGACTGCAGGGATTCATATTCTTGGTTCTTTCGGTAAAGATCAAGCAACAGCGTGAGCTTGAATACCAACGCAAGAACAGCCCTCCTGTGTTGCCCACGTGCGCTGCTGTGAACGTGCATCAAAGTCGTACGCGTGTGCCAGATCTGGTCTGGCGAAGCAGTGGCTTCGCAGTCGGAGGCTTGCGAGTTGAAACCCTGATTGGGGAAAGTTTCACGACGGTTTGTTCTATGGTAAGTCTTACACATCTGCCATAGGGTTATGGAATTTTTCAGCGTTGTCCTGAGGCTGAAAATAGGGGATGGAGTCCCTCCACACGCTCAATGCAGCCGAAACCCCACCGAGCTTTTTGACTCTGTACGTGTTTTTCTCTGAAAAGAAACCGAACAGAAAGATGGATATTTGCGAAGACAATAATGGAGAAATGCAAGCTGGGAATTCCAGTGCGACACAGAAAGTGAAGCACATAGATCTGGGAACAAACACAAATCGGAGGGATCACACCGAATTCAGAATAGTCAGGGGGCTTTCGTGACTGCAGGGATTCATATTTTTGGTTCTTTCGGTAAAGGCACGTAGAAGGGAAAGAATATAAAAATATAAAACAATGAAATTCTCACGACGTTTCGACTGCAATACAAGCAATCATCATTAGGTGTGAAATCCACAGCAAAATTTCTTGAAATCCACAGCAAAATTTCTTGCTGTGGATTTCACACCTGATGATGATTGCTTGTGTTGCAGTCGACACGTCGTGAGACTTTTATTGTTTTATATTTTTTATTATTTTATCATTTCCCTTCTACGTGACTTTACCAAAAGAACCAAGAATATAACACATATGTTGCAGTTTAGTTTATAGAAGGCATGATCACCGCTGGAAAAGACTCGTGATAGATTAGCAGCCAAAGTAGGGAACGCACCAGAGAAGGTGTCCACCATGGAGATGGAGCGAAGATGCCCAGTTACAAGAATAGGTTTGACGCTTTCTGGCAAGAAAACAGGTGTTAAGATATTAAAACACCAAACATAAACCTTTTGCAAGGAATCATGTTTGCATTAACCACACGTACTTGTGGCGAACATGTATGCATGGTGTTTGAAACTGATTGGTCCACACCAGCTTTCTTGAAAATCGGTTTCAAAAAGAACGCATATATAATTTTCAGAGCACGTTTGTTTGCATGTTCACCACAATTACGTGTGGTTAATGCAAACACGATTCCTTGCGAAAGGTTTCTGTTTGGTGTTTCAATATCTTAACACCTGAATTTTTGCCAGAAAGCGTAAAACCTATTCTTATTTTTGATTGCCGGCAACGGAGGTCCCATGATGTCAAGTGGCGTTCAGGATTTAAAAGGGTGGTGACATTTACAGGACCATGAAGAATGGTGAGAGCATGGCAAAGCCTCCATCGCGCCGTCGATAGATAACAGCTGATGGTGAAAATGACGATGACGTGTTTTGCTCACATCCTTGAAACGCAACCATTTCTAAATGCTGTATTCTTGGAACATCATCATCATCATCACCATCGTCGTCAGGCGTGACCCATCCAATCGCGGGCCAAGTCCGACACAACCCAGTTGTACACCCCTAACTGCCACTGCAATTTAGTGGCCTAAAATACAATGTTTCGCTCCGGATGATCGCTGCAAAGTATGATCTATGTTTTGATTTAGTGTGCTGATGTTAAAGGTGCATTGAAAAATGTTGATTCTCCGACTGATGCTCCTGCTGTTGTGGAGTGACTCATGCAGCCAGCTATGGCTACAGGGTTTGGTGGTACATGTTGTTTATGTCATTTATTGTGAAAATTCGGTTACAGTTCCTATGACCACTGTTTCATTGCTTTTATGGCTTTATTTTGGTGATTTTCGAAAAGTTTTTTGGTTTGGCCATGTTTGTATGTTGTAGTCCAGAGTTAGACTGATGGCCTTAATCTAAGTTGTCTTGTGGTTGTTTGACTTGCATCCCACTGGGATTTTTGCACACAGTGTTGGTGTACAGTGCTTTTTCTGCAATATTTTGCTGTCTTTTCTTGGATTTTCTGTTTGCACATAGTCAAATAGTCACTTTAAGATGTTTTCTTGTTCATGTTTTTGTTTTTTGTTTGTTGCGGTTGCACCCGATTCAAGAGCCGAATGGCTCACAGGGCTATACCTAATAAATGAACTTGAACCTCTCCGCATCTTGGGTTGCCTTTAATCCGACTCGTACCCAGCACGAGACTCGACGTCATTGTCGATCTCTCTCCACCCCCCCCACCACCCTCCTGGATTCCTTTCCCACATTGCCTGCCGCTCTTTCATTCATTCGTCTCGACCACCAGCCATCACCTCTCTTGCCGTCGTCTGTTTCTAAACAATCGCTACGATGCCTCGAGAGCGATGCGTTTTGCGCGCACATCATGAAATTAAAACGGCGACTTTTAAAATAATTATTCGTAATTGTAGGCTGTCGTGTTTTTTGTGTTGTTGCGCGTGGCAGCTGTTAATTAAGCAACGAGTAGCAATTGGTGAAAATGTATGGTGCGGAATTAGAATGCGTTGCTATGCAATCATCCTATGCAACCCCAGCAAGTGTTGTTGATTTTGAGCAACCTACATGGGAGAGACGCACGTACGCATGTGTGTGTCTGTATGTCGAACTTCTTTCGCGCCGTACGTAGCCAACCCATGCTCTCCGATGCCACGATCGTCTATGGACGTCTCTCGGTGTAATTGCGAGAATGTCCCCTGTCCACGTTTTCTTTGAGCACTATTCAGATGTTTTTTCCACCCCGTGTTTTGTACATTGCCCATGCGTTCCGGTCCACAATGGCATAGCAGGTAATGTCACACTGGAAGTCGCACGCGCACACGCGGTTGTCAAATGCCGCGCGCAACATTTGCTTGCGCGCATAGTTCGCATGCACACGTGTAAATATCGATCGATGCATTTGTGTTTTTTTCACGACTTAAAAAAAAACACATTTTCAGCCAAGTGAAAAATATAAATCCAGAAATAGGGCGCTTGAGAATGCTCGGTAAACTACTGCAGCCGATTTCCTGCTACCGCAGCATGTGGACTTGATGAATTCGCCATGCAAGGCTAACAGACTGCGCCGCAACGAAATGGGGCCAGTGCTGTCCTTCAAGGGGTTGCGAATAGCCAGAGCCAAATTAAGTGAGTGCCGCGCTTATTAAATAAATGGGGAGAGGGGGAGGGGGCTGATGGAAATCTATGACTGCCAAGCTGACCGCACCTCGGTTATTGTAACTCGCGGAAAACTATCGAACCCAATCATCTCGCCGTGGGAAAAAGGGGGCGATGGATTAAAACGTGCGGCACAGACAACATTGTCCTCACAGGCACAACGATGCCAATCTTCTATTTATTTATTACAAAAAGGGGGGAGGACAAAAATAAATAAATGCATAAAGTGAGTGCATATTAGTCTGGGAAGGTCGTTATAATTCTCAATCAGCTGTCACGAAAAACAATATACGGGGAGGCTTAACGTCCAAAACTTTGAAGGTGAACAGTTTAAATGAGAGCCTTTCTACTTGATTTAAAGGCACGGCTTGAATACGTGATTTACACGCCTTGCTGCAGTGGCGAGGCACCCGTACAATCAAGTGACCTAGAAATAGAGAGAGAGAGACGGGGTGGGTGACTCGCACACAGATGGCACCTAACCAGACCGCAACAAAGGCACCTGCGAGATGCAGTACAGCAAGTAGGTTGTTTTGCAATTATCGGTCTCAAAAGAAAAAACAAACCCATCTTTCTTCGGTGCCTGTTTTCAGCACTTTGCTTACTTCCAGTACTAAATATACTTGATAATAGACCTGCCAAACATTCCAAGTGGCAGCACTCCCGAAATTGAGTCTTTGAGCCTGCCAGAGGAGCTCCTTCCTAAAAACCAATATACATTAAATGAAACATTCATCATCATTATCATCATCATCATCACGTCATGAAACCTCCACTGTTGGAGGAAGACCTCCTCCAAGCTGTTGCTGCCACGCTGGCGGTCACGCGACGCTCCGCCTGCACCCGAGAGAGTTTCATTGCTCCGTCTCCCAAAGGTTGACCCCCACAGGTTTGCTGAAGCCACCGCCGACCTTTGGCTGCCACTCCGTCGTTCGTCTCGACCACCGGGCCCTAGTCCCTTCCAGCGAGGCGTCCTGCCCAAGCCCACTTACTTTCCTCAATGGACATGGGACGCCCCCAACTTGTATCTGTGTTTTGTGTTTAGTTTGATGTCTCTCCCCCGCCCCCCTTACCTCCGATAAGCACGGTTGGCTACGTACGGTGTGAAAAAAATTCAACATGCGCACATACGTGTCGGGCCTCTAGATCACATGTTCCCCTATCCTCCGTTTCTCGCACCTTCGATTAGCACGGTTGGCTACGTACGGTGCGAAAGAAGTTCAACATACAGACGCATGCATGCGTACGTCTTTCCAATTTACGTTGCTCAAAATCCAACACACTTGCTGAGGTACAGGCATGATTGCATAGCAACTCATTCTAATTCCGCACCATACATTTTCACCAATTGCTACTCGTTGCTTAATTAACAGCTGCCACACGCAAAAATAGACGACAGCCTACTATTACGAATGATTATTTTAAAGTCGCGGTTTTAATTTTATGACCAATTGCATATTATTTAGCACCGTGAATAAAACATCCCTCGAACATTTTTGACATCACTCCGACAGCCTTCTTGCGACATAAAAAAAAAAGTGGGTTTCATGTTTTCTTGACGGACAACAGCAATAATTAAGAATGTCCATTTTTTGGGGTGCATTTTCCTGCAATTCAACTCCTTGCACTCCGGTATTGTAATTTAAATGAGGGCTCTAATGATCTACAGCCCCCCCCCCCACCCACTTAAGTGTTACGATTTCAGGTCACAATTTTATTCAAGAATCATTCTCTTTTTACATCTTGGTGCCTGTAATGCCCTCTGGTGGCAGCAGGGGTGATGCGAATCCGTTCGCTACATGGAATACGACTCGAAAAACAAAAAAATTGAGACGTGGCGTGACGATTCTAACTTCGGCGAGTTAATTAATGGCCTCGTTACATCGCCACGCTACACAAAAATAAATGGCATTTTAAAAAAACTATATGTGACACACATTAGTTATTTATATTTACCATTATAACTAATATAACGTATTTCTAAATCGCTGAACATTCTACGCATTAATTTAATTCCTGGGGCAACAGTACGTACTTCAAATATTGTACGGAAAAAAATTAGCTAATAATGTTAAAGGGGTAGAGTGGTGTTGTGGTGTGCTATGACCTCAGTGACCCGAGTTAAATTCTCACGCGTGGCTGCTAACGTCAGTGTCGAGTGATATCTGAACGAGTCCTTCCACGGTCTGCTCCAAATCACGAGGTCCATCCAATGCTCCACCGCCACGATGTGGTGGCACGCGTGGCACATGCTGCACACGATCGAAGCTGGCGAACGCGTTGCTTATTTCGCCAGCGTGTGGGGTAATGAGCTGCCTTGATGGGAATATTGAAGTCACCGGCCATGACCATTTTGGGCACGTCGAAGTACTTGTGTTTAAGGTATGTTGAAACTCTTTCGCACCGCGCGTAGCCAACCGTGCTAATCGGAGGTGCGTCGGAAGGACAACACAAACTAAAACTGGGACAAGTCGGTGAAGAATGCGTCAGGAGTGGGTGACGACCGCCGCTGGTGGCAGAGCGGCACTTAGGACGATAGTTGTTGGAGGAGGAGCCGGTGACCGAGACCCAACGAGGACTCGAACGCGTTTGGCTGCCACTTCAAACACTGTTCGTTCTGACGGTTCGTGGTGCGCCAAGGCAGATGCAGCCCGCGGGGGGGGGGGGTGCACCAATGTCGTGCAGTATCTTCGCTTTCCGTATGCCACCGTTACGTCATACTCAGATTGTAAGTGTTGTGGCTTTGCTCTCCAACGCAGCGGTGTTGCTGTACTAGTAACGAATTGGCCACGTTCTGTTTACGTGACGAACCTTACTAATTGACTGTGTCGGGTGGTGGCGGGGTTAACGACACATTTATATATTTACGCGATCTAAGCAACAACAAAAAAACTGTATTATTAGGGACACATCGTTAGCTGCCTTCACTGATGGCGCTGGTAACTATGGAAGACTTGCCATGCAACTATTTTATACGTTAAACAGGCGTCAGAGGTTGCTTCGGCGGGGCCGTTTCGTGGGCAGCAGAGGGCAGGTCAGCAAAATGGTTGTACTGTATGCCTCTGCTCCCGCATAAGTTGCTCCCTGCCTTGAAGCCGACTCACACGGACGAGGTAAGGGCCGTCCATAAATGACGTCACGCGATTTTGGACGATTTTTTTACCCGCCCCCCTCGTCACGCGGTGTCACAAAAAGTCAGACCCCCCCTCAAATATGACGTCACAAAGCTTTGCCCCCCCCCAAACCATAAAACATGCTTCAAATCGCTTTAAACTATTG
>CM025632.2:6531767-6549392 GCA_014621495.2 Entosphenus tridentatus | reverse complement strand
CGTGCTAATCGGATGCCAGCAGGAAATCGGAGGTGCTCTTGAATTTAGTTGGTGAGAAATTCCGGACCCGGAATATACTTTACGGAAATAAAGCACCAACGCCAGATTCCCTCGAGGAATTCCAATATTCTTGACTGACCAAGCGTCCCAGTTGCTCGTGGCGAGTGGGACTGAACGTCGCAGCGTTTGCCAATTAGGCGCCGTGACAAGCGGGAAGGTCAGCGACGCTGCGGCTGAGCAACGCAGATAAAAAATCGCGTGTCCCCGCTGCAATGCCCAAGTCGCGCGCTTCAGTTGCAGTGATCGTGATTCGTCGCGTGGGGGATTTTATGTCTCCTTATCGCGATTGACAACATCCTCTTTGGGCTAGTCTTAGTTTGGGGTAGCTCATGAGCAAAATTGCTGGGAATGTGGCCAACAGCGTCTCAGCAGCTAAGCAGGATTAAGCATGGATCGCTCCTGGATGAATGACACGCAGGCGTTGTAGGCTGCTGCAGCGTTACGTTTGCAGCAGAGGGCAGTGCAGAAAAAAAATCCATTGTTGTACTGCACTACGCTCCAATGTCTACGCTTCCCGCCTTTGCAAGCCCACGCTGAGCAGCGTGGTGAAGTATGGTCGGATAACGACCGTAATCGTCATGCAGCAGTTGATTGAAAATGGGCTGTATCGTACATGCACGTAATTTTTTTTATTGTTAAGGTTTATTTAAACTAAACTGTTTATTTATTTATTTTACCAGGTAAGACTTACTGAGCATATAGATCTTTTTCAGAAGAGACCTGGCCGCAAATGATAGCCCAACGAAGTGGCTTATCATGTGGAATGTATAGCAGCCAAATATTCTCAAGTCGTGTTTCTAAATGTGGAGGGAAAACCCGGAGGACCCAGATAATAATCCACGCGACCACACAGAGAGAGAGAGACACGCAAACTCCAAATATACAGCAGGCATCAGGGTCGGGATTGAAACCACGACCTCCTGTATACCAGGCGAGGTAGTTAACATCTCCTAGCCACCGTGATAATTATTGAGATAGAGACACGCAAACTTCAAATATACAGCAGGCATCAGGGTCGGGATAGAAGCCACGACCTCCTGTATACCAGGCGAGGTAGTTAACATATCGCCCCACTTCATCTTCTGATCGGACACACCACTTTTATTTGCAGTAAATTTTAATTTTCCGAACGTTGCATTGAGGTGGTTTATTATGTGATTGCAAGAAACCTTCATCGTCACGCCTAATAAAATGTTGATGGAAGTACGTTTTTAGAAAAGCTTGTTTCATTTTTAATAACGATATGACACTGGCAATGCACTATTACATTTAGCATCATCAGTGTCCTGCCATCATATCCATCGCCTGAGAATGCACTTATTAGCACTGCCACTTTCTCAGACTATTCTTGCAGAGATAATTGGACGCATTAATAGATGCGGCACACAATAGTACAAATTCTATCTGCGGCACACCAATAAGCTGGGCCCTCGGTGACAACGATGACTGTCACAATATTCAGCACAACTCATTTAGCACCCAGTCCTTTGTCATTCCACCGCTAGATGAATCATTCCCCACATCGGCTATGGCGATTATGTTTCCGTACATTCAACATCCTGGTCTGTGCGGATTAGTGAAGATGGTACCCAGAATCTGTCCAGACACAGTACCACTCACTGCTTATGTTACCCATGGCCAGGAATCGAACTCGGGTAGCCGAGGTCTACAGTGTAGGTCACCCACTGCACCACTGTTTCACTATACCGCAAAAAAGATATCGTGGGAGCGAATTTTATTTTTAAACCATCATCCTGAAACTACTAACTGCCCCCCCCACCACCACCACCGCCCTAGGAAATAAATCAAAGCTTTTTTTTCTGCTGCCGCAGTTAAGGTGTAACGCCTCGTGGCGGTAAAGCGGGCGCTGAAGGGCGGGCGTGCAGGGGAGGGAAGAGGGAGTGGGGGAGAGGGAAGGAGGTTACGAGGGGCCACACCAGAGGTGGCAAACGGGTTTTGATTCCTTACCCGTACCCGGCAGTACCAGGGTCGCAAACGGGTACCCGTACCCGGCCGTACCCGTACCCTACCCGTACCCGGCCCCCGTACCCGGCCGGGTACGGGTAGGGTACGGGTATCGGGTACCTGATTGCGACCTCTGGGATGAAGCCATGTTGCAGGCGCGGGTGGGTTGATTCTAGGAACTTAAATTGTGAGAAGAGACAAGACGTTGGGAAATGAGTGACAAACAGTTACTCACCAGTGACTCACGGTCTACCCGTACCCGGCCGCACCAGGGTCGCAAACGGGTACCCGGTACGGGTAGCCGGGTATCGGGTAGGGTACGGGTATCGGGTACCCGGTTGCGACCTCTGGGCCACACGATTGGGAGAGCCGCGAGGACGCAAAAGGGGGCTTCTGCAGCAACTTGAGCTGGGCCATCTCCCGGCGTCAGCACCGGTCCAATGATCTACAGCCGTCGGCATTGTCGCTTGCGGTCGCACCGTCAAACTCGAGCGCTGCGGAGAATGCAACGTGACCCCCACCCACCCCCACCCCTGCCTTGAGCGGCCGTCGAGAGGGTTTCGCTCTGCGTGGGTCTCATCCCGGAGCGCTGGAAGCTGATGGATCGGCACAGGTGACGGTCAGCAAAGCCGGGGATCAAATGCTCAACCTCAAGGGGCCATTGCGTGGCAAGGTTTTCCTTGAGCGTACAATGAATGGAGTGGGGACGGATATGAAACCAAGAGTACCAGCAGTATATCAAGCTAAATAAACAGAAATGCTCGGTGTGATATTTAGTTTTACGTCTGTCATGGGTTGATGCTATGATTTACAGTATTTACAGCGTTTGCACTTTTCAACATGAATCCACTCACACCCGAGACAGCTTTTCTTAGAGTCTAGTCTCACATGGTGTTGGACCAGATGACGCCAAAAGGCGCACTTTCAAGGACAGTGCATACATTATCAGAGTTGTGTTTTTTTGTTTGCATTCCGACTGCAGGTATTGCGGTCAATGCAAACATGACTCCTTGTAAAAAAAAAGAGGCGTCAGTTTTGTTGCCAGATAAAAGGGTAAAAAATCAGTTATCATATTTTGCTACTGGTAAATGAGGTTCCAATGATGAATCCACTCATTCATATGATCTACATGTACAGCTCCCTGGACAAGCCACTGCTGAATGAGGATTTATCCACATCGTGGGGGTCATTCCGGGTTATCTGAACATACTTCACCACGCTGGTCAGTGCCGGTCGGGGCAGGCACAGAGCACAGATGCATTGAGCATCGAAGTACAGCACAACAATAGCTCTTGCGCCACTGCCATCTGCTGTTCAACCACGTGGCCCCACAGTAGCCTGTAGCGATGTGTACAGACAAGCACTATCCACTCCAACCAGCTTAGTTTCCGAGATCTGATGCATTCTGGGCGATTTCACCATATAATTATTTATCGACACATTTTACCAGTGGATTTTGTTTTGAATGTGCTGTATAATTTGCTCTTTGGCCTAAATCTACTATTTTTGCATTATTTGTTTTCTTTAGACCTTGCTGTTTGTTCTGTGCCGAATTGTTGGGTCTGTAATTTTATGCCAACCGAGACAATTGAACCTGTTCGTCTTAATTCTAACTCCAAAGATCCGTCTTGCAACAACAACAATAAAAAAAACTCGCCACGTCAGTTGGGCTCTCAGCTGGCTCGGAACACGGTAAATTAATCGACCGGGCTGACACACATAGCGCGCTGCATTTAAATAATGCATGCACATGGCAGGGCATTGCAAGCATGATGGAGACTTTCATTAGTGACTAAGTTTGGAGCCAGACAACACACGAGCAACTGGGCTGGCATTTAAACTCGGTCACTCTCTCGGGAGAGTCAATATCGTAACCCAGCCGGTCTTGTACATGTGGGTATGCAGTGCAGTGACACCCACAGCGAAAAGACGAGGGTTAGTGAGACACGGACACAGTTCAGGGAGTGTGGTGGTGGTGGCACGGGGGTTCGTGCACTGTGCTCGGCCACGCAAAAGAATATTGGTCTGGAAAGCCAATAGACCGATGGACCAAAACACACTTTAATTTATGTGCGGAGACAGAATGGAGTGGCAAGGGGCTGTCCATAAATGACGTCACGCGATTTTGGACGACTTTTTTACCCCCCCCCCCTCGTCACACGGCGTCACAAAAAGTCAGACCACCCCTCAAATATGACGTCACAAAGCTCTGCCCTTCCTCCCCCCCAAAAAAATCAAACATGCTTCAACTCGCTTTAAACTATTGTCATTGTTGTGCGTATTTAATGTGGAACTGCACTCTGATGTTGTAGAAGAAAACATTAATAAAAAAAAGTCGATTTAATTCAGTAGAACGTGTTGTCTATATTTTTTTAAGTTACGCATTTTTATGTGACGTCACATTTCTCACCCCCCCCCCCTTGTCACACATCGTCACAAATGTCTGACCCCCCTCCCCCTAGGTGCGTGACCTCATTTATGCACGGCCCCCTTGAAGTGATATATGAACCGGCCCCTTTAGGTGCTACTTTCACCAATACACTCCGAGCATGCGTGAAGTATGGTCAAACAAGCCCCACGACTGACACGACACGGGTAGGCCTTCTTCAAAATTGAACGTTGGGCCAACCTTGGTCCAATGGCTCCAACCACATAACAACGTTGGTTCAACACTGCATGTTTACTGGGAATTGTACGATTATTTGAATACACTCCAATGTGGATATAAGCACTCTCTCCTTTGAAGCAATGCATGGTGTGCTCATATCAGAAGTTGCCCTGAGCCTTCCCCTCAGGTGTAATGCATGTGTTGCTTCTATCAGAAGTGTGATTAAATATGGCGTGCTCCTCGCCAGCTTATCATACATGTGCTGTACGATTGTGTATACCGTTATGCCACCTGGTGGAAAGAGAGAGCGTGCAGCAGTCGCAGGAAGTCGGCGGTTCACGCAGAGTGCGAGAGAAGACAGCGTTTGTCCCATTCAGCAAGCAGCCAACAACTTGGTAAATATGACACGTGGGGTATTCGTGACGCTAATCCCATGGCCTGGGCCCCGAACTGCCACCACCACCACCAAAACCACCAGCAGCACCAGCACCAACACCACCACCAGCAGCACCACCACCAACAGCACCACCACTACCACCACCTCCAGCACCACCACCAGCAGCCTCACCAGCAGCACCACCACCAGCACCACCACTACCACCACCTCCAGCACCAACACCAGCAGCAGCCTCACCAGCAGCACCAGCACCACCAGCAGCAGCACCACCACTACCACCACCTCCAGCACCACCACCAGCACCACCACCAGCAGCAGCTCTGCCTCTCAGAGCCAAGGTCTGGCACGTGGACGGCTCATGCCCGAGTGTATCGATTACAGGGCTGTGATTTAAACGACATCTGTAGCTCTGCGGTGGAATATTAACGCGGTTTTTTTTAATATATAAAAATTGAATGCTTTACGGATTAATGACCGTTGTTATCACCGATATGTCACGCTCGCTGGGGGGCGGGGGGTGGAATGATTCAACCCCCTCCACCACCAACAACATCCACAGAATGAGATGTTACACTGAATGTATCCCAGTGCATTGCCATTTAATGTTCATGTTAAAAAAGCAATCACGCAATCGTTCGCATCGCAAGTGTATTTTTCTCATTGACCCAGCAACATTGTTGCTGAAATATAAGCGTAGGTGGAGTTTGACTTCGATATTTGGGGGAGGAGCAGGGGTTGGCTTTGTCCCTCACATTAGGAATCGCGGATGCATGAGACTAATTAATTTTCAATCTTAATTGTAAACTACTGGTATGGGGACGTTGGCCCCCCCCCCCCCCCCAAAAAAAGAACTCTGCCCGTGAATATAAGCAACAACTTTTCAAAACGAGTCATCTGTGAATTTAGCAAAATGGGCATCGGGCAGCTTCAAGGATCTCAACCATTAGAATCATTCTTGCCATGAACGGCAGCACCTCGAGTGCTTGTCGGGGAGACAACCCTCGTTAAAGCACTTTTCTCAAACCATGCTGCTGCCGTTTTCCTTCTCACGTCTACGGTTGCGCGAAGCCGTGCGCACAACATACACAAGTTAAAAACAACACCGCTTCTAACAAAAAAAAACATGATTCGATACACACATCCCGAGCTTAAAATAATCAATATTAATGGGCGAATCGATGCATTATTACATTCCCGGCACTAGCTAATACTCTAATAATAACAATTTACAGTCGTTTGTTAATCGACTGCTGACTCAAGGCCTCCCTATGCCACGTCAGCCGGGGGTGTTTGTTTGACCATACTTCACCATGCTGGCCAACGAGGGGTGTAAGGGAATGTCACAGGACTGATGTCACCCATGGCCGAGTATCGAACTTAGGTGACGGAATTTACAGGCCAGTGCACTATCCACTGCGCAACCGTCCATCCCTTATGACAAAGTAATCATTCGCAGTAAAATATTAATCACAACACATGGGTTAGTGACTTTGTGAAAGGCTACAAAGCATCTATAACTGAAATGTTTTTTAATGACCATGGAACAATATTGTACATTGCCACCAATTTCCATATTTTGAAGTCATTCACAGGAGGCTTTTCAAAAGTTTAAATATATAATAATAAAAACTGATTTCAACAGCAGCCTAAACGTGACAAAAGGGCAGCTAAATGAAACATTGTTCCGTGCTAAGGAAGAGCACACAACACGTGTTAACAGATCCCCGTTTTATAGATCGGAGTCTCTCAAATGTTGCATTACACGACAATCTACACATACCAAGAGAGGACACATTTCCCCCCCCCAAACATTCATAAAAAAATCCTTCTTTCCGAAGGCATGTTACAGAGATAAGCAACTGTTTAATTTCGTAAGAGCGACACAAGTTATACATCAATGTACAGGTTTTTTAGTCACTCAACAGCATTGGTTGCGAGTTGGTGGATTTCTTTGTTGCTGCCATTACACAGTATTGATGTGCAAAATAAAAACTATAAACTATTTTAATTGTACCAGGTAAGGTCCACTGAACTATATAGTTATTTTTCAGAAGCGACCTGGCCACAAATGATAGCTCAACGAAGTGGCTTTTGTGGAAATTGTAAGCAGTCGCATACTCAACACGTTTTTCTTTAATGTGGAGGGGAAAAACCGGAGGACCCGTAGAAAAATCCACGCGACCACGAGAAAATGCAACCTCTAAATATACAGCAGCAGGCGTCAGGGTCGGGATCGAACCCACGGCCCTCCTGCATACCAGGCAAGGCAATTAACATATCATCGCCGTGGCGTCCAAATGGACCGAGTAGAATATTTCCAGAGCATCCGCCTGTACCTGGTTAGGGCAGCAAGGACTCTAATGCAAGACAGCCACAAACCCGGCAATGGTGACGCTAACTTTTTAAAACAGCCCTTTGATAAGACACGTGGAGCCCCCTTAACAGCCCATTTCACAGACGCACCACATGCATCAGCGTAAGGAGCACGTGTGCACGCTTAAGAATTTAACGAAAACATCTTACATTCCTTAAAAGAACAGTTTTTTACGAAAATTTGAGCTTTACCTTTGAAGTTGATCATCGTATACTCCACATGATGTTGCATGGCAAACTGTAAAAACAATTCCAGCTTACAGCATTCTGCAATGTCAGTCCTGAGTATGGGTTTTGTATTTTCACTTATCGGATGCATATAACGAACACACTACATGCTTTTATTTGCATGTGTGGTGCCAATGATGATTAATTGATATATCCAGCATAGGCATCACTGAACTTCTCAAATCTTTTTCAGAAGGATCCTGCTTTATGATTTTTGACCAGAAGTTTTTATTTTTATTTTACCACGTGGGAAGAAAAGGCAGCACACAGGAGAAACATCCGTATACAAATGTGCTCCACTGAAATGCCACACCTAAGGGGTGCCGCGGTGGTGAGATGTTTAACTACCTCGCCCAGTATACACGATGGTCGTGGGTTCCATCCCGGGATCCTGACGTCTCTATATTTGGAGTTTGCGTGTTTTCCCCGTGATTGTGTGGGATTTGTCTCCGGGTCCTCCAGTTTTTACCTTCACATTCAGAAACATGCGTTTAGCGTATTTGACAGCTATAAATTTTCACATGGTAAGCCACTCCCATTGAGATATAATTTGTGGCCTGGTCGTTTCTTAAAAAGAGCTACACAGCTCAGTGTGCCTTAACTGGTCAAATAAAAGTCTGGTTTATAGCTTTCTTGCTGTTCTGATTTACATTGGAGTTTGGCCGTGTGTGTAGATATGGATCGCGTACAATGGATTACACGTGTGACACCACGCTCACATTTTTTTTGAACTCCCTAAGATTGGCGAACATGTTAAGGGTCAGACCATCGTGGGGTGAGGAGGACTGACATTTGGGAAGCCCTGATACAGAGGGCACCGGACATGAAATGACCTCATCAACACAGAAGATGCGTTTGACACAGGCTCATTGTCACATCTTCTTGTGCCGATCACTGCCGTTGCACAGATTTCTGTGGTCAAAGCATCCGCTTGAACCCAATCATTGTAATATCCACACACACACACACACACCTGTTCCTGCAGGCGGCCTAAAGCGTGGTCCAGGTTAGACACGTGAAGGAACTTGCAAATCGCTGCACAAGTCACACAATTCAGCACTGTGACAAGTCATTGCTGGATCCTCCTGTAATCAACCATTTTTGGTAGCAGTCAATTGTGGTGTCACTCCTGTGCCCCAGTAATCCCAGGGTGCAATAATTCACCCCAGCCCCCCAGAAAATTGATGAAACGTCACAATTTAGAGTTGCAATTAAATTTTCAAAAATCGATAACAAAAAATGTGCTTAATGTACCGGCCTCTAGTCTCTATCGAAGCCATGTAAACCCACGACATACAAAACAACATGAGAATTGGAAAAAAAAACATTGATAGCAATCGCGCACAATTCGATGAGCGATGTCAAGAATGTACTGTTGGTCACTCCGTGCACCGTTAACACCACTGCAATGGGCAACAGTTTATTCGCTGTCTCCACACATGCAAAAAATTATCTCGCCACAAAACTAGGCCGAGGGAACACAACCAACGCATGCCTTGTGCAACCATGGCGGGTTTGAAATCGACTTCGACCCGATCATCCATCCACTCAACTACCATTTCGGGACCCGTGGCCACGATTGAAGAGCCACGATATGGACCGCAACGTTGAGAGAAGCAGGCCACTTTGGACCGTTTTGAACCAGCAATGACCGCATCAAGGAACACCTCATTCAGCTTCAAGAGGACTCACGCATTCGAGGATGTAACTCTCAGAGGGCCACATGGCCGGGTTCATCAGCCTACTTGCTACACTGCCATCTCGTGACCACAGACCACCTGGCTTCGGACTTTCACAAATGTTCAACTGTGATTCACCAACCAACGTCTTTAAAAGTGCTCCGTTACCAATGTGAACCTCGCAATTAATGCAGCCAAGTAGTCTCAACAGAATAATTGTCAACATCGGCAGCGGCTGGAACATTAACAGCAGCAGCAACAGAATCATTTATCAACAGCAACGGGATCATCATCATCACCATAATAAGCAGCATCAGCAACAGCAGGAGCATCACCATCAACAGTAACTCCACAATCTTCATCAGTAGCAGCAGCAGGATCATGATGTATGTTGAACTTTTTTCGCACCGTACGTAGCCAACCGTGCTCATCTTTAACAGGAACAGGCGCATCATCATCGGCAGTAGCAGCAATGGGATCAAGGTCACAAGGATGCTCATCATTATAATCAACAGCAACGCGATCAACACCATTGTCATCAGCAGTGGTGGCGCACAACGGCTTCAACAAAACTTCAACCACAAACTTCGGCCATCTACGAATCACTCAACTCACCCACGCACCGACCCACGCGCTCACACAGTCAATCACTCACCCACTCACCCACGTACTCTCTCACCCACGCAGGCACTCACTCACTCACTCACCGTCGCTGTCAAAGCCTCCGACACACGACACGCTCCTTCTCAAGCCGTGCATCCCACCAGGATGGAGGCGCTGTGCTGCTGAGGGATATTTCACAGCGATAGGCGGCGAGAAACGACGGAGGGAGTAAATCCAGGAGTTCGAGACGCACACCCAACCACACCTGGCATCCACGAGTTAGAGCCCAGCCCTACATTGTTGGCTCCATGCATAGCAGCTACCCTCCCTTTCAAAGACAACATTGCCCCATGTAGCCTTTAACAGGCTATTGGGGACACGTGCTTTTAGCGAGTACCTCTGAAGGCCAAAACGTCACATGTCTCTCTAGCGTTGCTGTTTTAGACACCGCACCAGGTACACATTTGAGGCTGAGTCGACCTCGGGGAGACCCAAATATTCGCCACCGATGCAGGTCGAGAGGTGGAATTGAACTCTCGTTCGCTGGGTTCGCAGCGCAGTGTGCTCACCACTGCACCACCGCTCCCAACCCCAGCTCTCACCACACACACAATGAGGCATTTGCATGCACGCTGAGCTTAATTGCACGCTGATAAAACATCACGGGTATTAGTTACGCAGAAATAGATTTAACTGCAGGTACACGGCCAAAGCAAGTACAGTCGTTATAAATTCAAACCGTACACGACTAAAGTTTATGGCTGGTAAATGGGATGGTCGTGAGTTTGCGTGTCTCTCTCTCCGTGGTCGAGTGGATTTTTCTCGGGCCCGTCCGGGTTTTCCCTCCACATTTAGATTCAACACGCGATCATAATATTTGGCTGCTATACTTTTCCACATAAGCCACTTCGATCATTTGTGGTGAGGACTACTGCGATTGGTGAAGACGCTTGCTTGATTGTGGGTGACTGCTGAACAGAACGCCACCATTCTCAACGATTTGTAGCTAACTTCATTTTCACCACAACCTTCCCTCGGTATTCTTCAGTCCATCTACCCACAGTTTAGGATACGGTTTCCCAAACCCCAGTTCTTGCGACCCACCACACAACGTCTTTCCACGTTGATAAATCTTGTCTCCCCATTCAAATCAAGTCCCTCCACCACTACTCGCGCCCTATGATTGTTAATCACGTCCCACCTGACGCGCTTAGCAATTAACGCGATCTGCGATCACAGCTGATAAAGGTTAATATTGATAGCTCAGTGCGCGCGTGTTCCACGTGACGCAGATTGCGTTGTTTAGCGCGTCACGTGAAACGTATTTAACAATCATCCGGCGCGTGTAGCGTGGAAGGACTTAATTTGAACGGACAGTAAATTGGTAAATGCGGAAAGGTGTCGCGTGGTGGGTCGCGAGGCCTGGAGTTTGGGAGACCCTGGTACTGTTTCGGATTTTCAGACCCGCGTGTATCATCAGCATTAAGTAGGATAATTGGAGCAGTGGAAACCGATTACATCATGCTTGATCCATACCATATCGTGGCGTGTTCCTAGCACGTGCTCCACTCCATGTTCCGTCAAGCATGATCCATGCCACGTTGTGGTGAGCTCCTGGCAATTATAGAATCGCCGTTTCAACATTGCGGTGAATAGAGGCAGCTTATGAGCTGCAGGGGTTTACATGAGCGCATTACAAACATCAACAAATAAATTATTCCTAGAAGCCAGATATGATATTATGAGCATACGTATACATTTCAATGCATGATCGGATGCATCTTTAGAGCCCAGGTGTTGTTTATGTAAGTCTCATGGAGCAGAGAATTAGCATCGCTGCTGCAGATTACAAAATAATGCTGTTCGCCATGCAACAATGTGAAAGTGGTAACACGGAAAATAAATTCGGGGGGCAGCTCCGACCGACGCAAACCAAAAAAACTAAAAACAAGACACGTGCAAAAGTCCGCAGAACAATATTTTACTCTTCATCAGAAATGTCGCGGATAAACAATTATAACGTGATGGCAAAACGTACACTGGCAAAGCAGTGAAATCATGTCGTATGTGTTAAGCATTTCATACATCTGTGAACGATAAAAAAAAATCCAACATGAATGTTAAACTCTTACGTTGTCTGTTGAACAGAAAAGTAAACAAGAGATATCGAGGCTGGTCCAGATATTTTGTGACCCCCATTTAATTCTCTAAAACGTTATATTTTTTTCAAAGTAAGATTTTATTTAAAACAGAAATTATTATGCAAAGGGAAAAAATGTTAAGGGTCAATAAATTGGAGGTCACAAGACATCTGCACCACCCTGTACACTGTCCTCGTAACGCCGCCGAACTAATGTGCGGGGAAATGTATTCAGGACTACCACAGTCTCGTATTGACCACAGTGCACTGCGGCTCTTGAGGTATTGAGCGATTCTTTTTTTCTTTTAGCAAATTCAAGAAAACAAATTGTTGCCAAGCCCTGTTTCAGAGTGTGACTTTCATTTCTTCAATTTCTTTTCAATGCTCAGCTCCACACCTCCTACCGTAATAACCCCGCTGTGCCCCCCCTCCACCGTTAAATGCTGGGCACGGCATGTCTGCCCCCAATCTTATTTTGAGGACCACCGTATCCATATTAAGTGTTGCTCGCAAGCAAAAAAACACCCGCGAGCATAAAATACAATAAAAACGAGTTTTCAAGATGATTTTGAAACTTACAAAACTGTAAACCGAACATTAACTTACTTTTTTTTAAAATAGCAGCGCAAAAAATATAATTATTCGCTGTCCCACGTCTCCGGGACAATTAGGTTGCATTCAACAAGGTCGTTGTATTATTGCATCTGCTTCATGTCGTTGGGAACAGAGTTGGGAGCGGGGTAATGCTCTTCAAAGACACACCACCATGCGTTCCGCAGGCACGCGCATCGCGATCAATACCGATGTCCTGCCATTGTGCGATAGGCCCACGAGCACCTCAATCACCGGGATTCTCTCTTCTCTGCCGTTTTACTCGTTACCGAGCAGTCGCGAGCCCGGTTGATGAAGCTCCTCTACTGCGTGATTTTGGCTTTGCTACAGAGGCGTTGGTCCACGCCGTGTTCCCGGCTACATTCGCAATGCTATCCAAGTCAAGCAGCCTCCCTCTGCTCCTCTTCTCTTCCCTACTGCTTGTCCAAGAGTTAAACGTCTCTACAAGGTTTCCCCCGTTACACTCAGCCACGTGGAATTCCAAGTCGGAAACATGAATCCAGTGAAACGTATACAGGAGGTCGTGGGTTTTATTCTGACCCTGACGCCTGTATATTTGGAGTTTGTATGTTCTCCCCGTGGACGCGTGGATTTTTCTCCAGGTCCTCCGGTTTTTCCATCCACATTTAGAAACATGCATTTAGAGTATTTGGCTGCTATAAATTTACATATTTGTGGCCAAGTTGATTCTGAAAAAGAGCTACATAGCTCAGCGAGCACTTATTCCAGAAAAATATATAAATGGGAAAACCAGTGTACGTTTGTTAGTCTACAAAGAGAAATATTGAAACCATTGTAAAAAAAAGCAGCAAGTGTTTCCCCGTTGGACAATTTCTCCGAATGAGTACATGGCGATCTGCACTTTTGGATAGTTAGTATTGTCAGTATTCACAAAACAATATAACAGATGTTAAAATAACCCTGTTAAAAAAAACTGGCATCGTTCTATCCACTGGCTGTTCTAATTTTTGCTTACAGCAAAATGTTAATCTCAAGTTTCCAAATGTTAACAATATAATACGAAACGTCATACAAACTGGAGATACATTTTCGTGGTAATGGAAAAAAAGCCACAGAATGCATGCACAAATTACAAAAAAAATACCACTTCCATCAATACATTTGCATTGCAAAGGATCAATTATAAATTGGCAAATCGTGGCGAAATATGGTAAACACAGCCATGCTACATCAAGGCTAAGTTGTCAGCAGACAGGAGTGTAGCAAAATACGTTTCTTTACTCTATGAGATCCGATCTATGCTGTGGGCCTTCACCAACGTGCAGTGACCAGCGTGGTGCAGTATGGTCAAATAACTTGCACGACCCACACAGCGTTTGTAGCCCCTGATGGAGCAAAAAGTGCCGTACATGCGTGCGTGCATGAGATGTATCTCTACACACATTCTGTTTGTAATTCCAGTACCACGAAAGTCTAATTCCTGAACAAAACAAATAAGGCATTTCAGACACGACTGCTTAGTTTTATTCACGCCTGTGCTGTATAGCTCTTCAATATGTTTTCGGGTCGTGCCGCGTGTTGTTTGGTACGATGTCCGACGTTTCGCTCCACGCGCCGGTAGCTTTTTCAGGAAGCTTTCCTTTCCGGAAGCTCCGGGGCATCGCGCCGAACGACAAGTGGTACAACTCCGAAAACGCATCGGAGCGGCTAAGGCATTTCAGACATTGTAAACAGCTTGCAGAAAGTTACTGGGGGGAGGGGGGGGACCACGACGACGACTGTCCACACAAATAAATAATCAAGCGTCGCCTCCCGTGGCCCCGATCCCCGCACCGTCGTCACGAGCGCCGGCGCTGTCGCTGACGGCGGCGCGCTCGGCATACGGGGCGACACGCTCGCGGTGCCCTGGGCCGGGGCCGTCGTACGGGGCGGCCGTGCGTCTCAGCAGGAACACTCCGGCGTGCAGGCCGCCCACATTCACCCACACCGTGTTCGCCTTCCGCCACAGGTGACCCATCTGCATCAGCACCTGTGGGACACCGAGGGGGGGGGGGGCGAGGGAGTTGTTCGCAGCAGGGAGAACGAGTGCTTTCTTAGACATATTCCTTGGATGTGTGTCTGGTGCTGTACGAGGTTAAAGCTTCGTTCATGAGAAACGAGACTTTAAAAAGTGGGGAGACAGGTGGGCAGACTCTTTTCTGTACCAAGGACCGAATAGGACTCACAACGTCAAGATTCCACGCGACGTCATTACGTCTCTTCCCGTTATACTGGCGTGGCCTGCCAGGCACATGCAAATTTTATTTCGTGGCCCACTCGAAAATTAAGTTGAAGAACTCTGCTTTAAGAGTAAAGAAGGGCTTTTATTATCCGGGTAAAAAGCAATAACTTTTAGACTTAATAGTCCACCACATCACTTGAAATGGGCACCCGATGTGAATACATGTGCACATTTGACTCTGAAAAGAGCATTGGTTGGTCAGCAAAGATGGGTCACCATCCCCTTGGAAGTGTCTGTCACAGGGCATCATTTGGGTGGCGGCCCAGGCAGGTTACCTTGGACATGCACTTCTTGTCTTGCGTGAGGAGGGCGGCGCGCCCCGTGCCAGGCCTGCACACGCGAGCCAGCTCCAGCAAGCATGCCGGGTACAGGTCCCAGTTCCTCCGGCGCGATCCCATCCTACGAGCCAGGCACAGGGAGGGCGATTGTGAATTTCGCGGTGATAAAAGTACGCGAATTCTTTTCATTTTGTCCAATAATAGCCACGAAAGAGTCTCAAGAAGGATTTTTTATTGGAATGTTTTGGATGGTTTCATTTAAGTTTTTTTTTTACGGCGTGGAAAAAAACAAGAGTACCCTGAGAAAATCCACGCACGCAAGGCGATAACAAACATCTGTGCATGTGGGATTACAAGCAGTTTCTACTGCGCTGTCTCCAAGCCACATTGCTGAAAGCTTGGGAGCTTCAAGTGTGCGAGTCATGCGCCAAACCCTTGCCGTCACAGCGCTGGATTAAAGGCACGTGTGCCACCACATCTGGCTACAACTAAGTTGCTCCTGGTGGCTGATGAATGGCTAAGTCAGGTAACAGTCAAACATGTGAGATAAATGAGCCCTTTTTTATACGAAAGTAAGACAAAATAATTGAGTGAAACAATTAATAATAATAAGACTTGGTCAGACAATCTTGAGCCTATTTATCAGGATTGATGAGCAATTGGATTGTGCCAGCAAACTGGATTATCCAAAGGAAAGATAACCTCCACATGAGGAGATGCTACGGTATTCAACGGTGTATTAAACCGATTGCACCACAGCTATTGCCTGGCTACTTCGACAGCCATGAGCGCCATGTGCCTACACCACGTGGTGTTCTCTGGCGGTCTCCCATTTAAGCAGTCACCAGTCTCATCGCTGCTTACCTTCAGAGATCTGACAAGACTGGGTGCTTTCAATGCGATTTGGTCATTTATATTAGACTAAAACCTTTTGCATAATATAAAAAAATCTATATTTATCGAAGCATTACATTTTTTATCGACCGCAAGGAGGTAGTTAATGTCTTTATTTTAAAAAAAAATTGGTTAAAATAAAAGGTTTATTTTCACGTGAAAAAAAGTGACCACCATCTCCATGATGAATTCGCGTAAAACCTCATCCTAAACGAAACTGCTCAAGCGCAGCGAACGAGGCCACCCAAACGCACTCGTAAGCACGCAAAAAAACTAATCAACCAGAGTGAACGTGTGCGCATAACACAGCAGCCCGATTGAAAACAACGGAGTTGACTGAATCTCAGAATCAGAATATTTATACTGCTTATTTTTATTATTTATTTTTTACCTACGTGACTTTACCAAAATATGCCAGCCAAACTCTTAAGTTTTTTCGGTAAAGTCACGTAGAGAGTCTTGAATAGCTCTCTTCACACGCTACAGTAATTTTACTGGAGCAGGTACACCTGATGACGGAGGCTTGTGTTGCTTCCGAAACGTCGTGATTTAATTTAGTTATTTTCATTTATTATTATTTTATTATTATTTACCTACGTGACTTTACCGAAAAAACCTAAGAGTATGAATCCTTGCAGTCATGAAAGCTTCAAATCTAGAAGCTATAAAGCTATTTTTCGCAGCTGTAAAGTCGAGTCAGGTCAGAACGTTACAACAGCGACAACTCACTGAGGCCCCGTGGCCACTCGATCCCACCCCCACCCCCTCCCCCTCGTACCTCTTTCCGAACGGCATGTCGGTGACACAAGCGTCCACGGAGGCCGTTTTGAGCGGCAGGCGACACACGTCCCACTGCACGATGTCGACGGGAAGGCTTCTTCCCCTGAAAGGAACGTCATTTAAATGGTCGTTGCAATGTATAACACGAGTAGAAACATGGGTACTGATGGGATGACCTTGCGTCCAACCATAACCTCTCTCAGCTGACGCTCGCTCTACCTGCATAGGAACGTCAACTAAGGCACTTGGGTCATCCCTTCGCCCCCTTCTTTCCCTTCCCCCATCTTCCCTTGTATGTTAGTTATCTTCTCTCTTACCTTCCCCCCCCATAGAAAGTTTCACTTCTCTGCTAGAGGCTCCCCACCTGGGTGGGGCAGAGAGCCCAATTCCACCCCTCTTCACCAAGCCCGGCCGAGTCGATCTCGGGGCTGTGCACCATGCTCGTGGTGATTGGAAAAATAAAAACTATTTCTAGATTTGAAGCTTTCGTGACTGCAAGGATTCATATTCTTAGGTTTTTTCGGTAAAGTCACGTAGGTAAATTTTTTTAATTTAAAATTAATATAAGTAAAATAAAAATCACGACGTTTCGGAGGCAACACAAGCTTCCGTCTTCAGGTGGAACCGTCACAGCACGATTGCTGTATCAAGACGGAAGCTTGTGTTTTTATTTTACTTTTATTAATTTTAATTAAATTTTTTAACCTACGTGACTTCACCGAAAAAACCTAAGAGTATGAATACCTTAAATTTTGTTCGTTTGGAC
>CM025632.2:6434642-6522457 GCA_014621495.2 Entosphenus tridentatus | reverse complement strand
CACCACCACCACCACCAAACTCACCACTACCAGCACCACCACCGAACTCACGACCACCAGCACCACCAGCACGACCACGTGTGTGGTAACCCCTCACCCCCAACCTCTCACCCCGAGTTTGCAACATTTCACTTTACCATCGTGCAAAACACACAGCCCACGTACAATCGATTACGAATAACAACAATAACAACAACCGCATGTTTGAATATAAAATTGTTGTGGTTTTATTTGTTGTTTATTAACACATTTTTGTTTATCAATATCAGAGGTCAAAGGTCGCCGCGTCACGCGCAATGCGCGTGTCGACCGGGCCGGGCGCCTTCCAACTTTTGTTTAATTTGCGAAATTAAAATTAAACAATTCACAGGCAAAATTACATTGCCGATCGTGCGAGCTTGTCCGTATTCACCACCGATGCATGTGTTGCAGCTCAAAAATCCCGTGGATGTTATGAACTCATACTCCGCCGCGCAGGCCTCGGTTGGAGCATCGGTGCTCGCCTAGGATGTGTGCCGGGATCGGAGCGACTTTGCCCGCGGGGGGGAGACTGCCGACGTGGGGTAGGGGTCGGAGTCTGAAACCGGTTTCCGAAGTCGAGGGTTTAGAATCGGGGGGTAGAGAGATCGGATTAAAGTTGGGATCAGGGTCAGAGTAAGGGTCAGGGTTAGGGTTAGAACCAGGGTTAGGGTTGATAGAGCGGCTGGGGGTATCGGCTTGAGACCGGGGACCCGGTTCAGCCAGTGCCGGAGCTCCTCGGGATACGAATCTGAGCCAGGTTCTGAGATATCGGGTCAGGGTTGTGATTGGATTCCTAAGTAGAATCACTTCGTGGCAGGGCTTGGATCGACCGTGGAGTTGAGTGAGGATCACGAGTCGAGTTCTGAACCAATAGACGCATGAAAGGACGGTGGAGGGGGTGGGTCTCGTGCTTATAAGAATCCGTGGCCACGAAGCTTGCAAGTAGGAACGCGTCGTCATGGAGGACACGTCGAACGGGCCGGAGATGCAGGTGCTGCAGGCGTTCTTCACTCACGTCGGAGGCTTCGCGTGCGACCGCGCCAAGGACTACATCGAGAGGGAGAAGGAGAGCAGCAGCAGAGGTGGTGGCGGTGGCATGGCGTGGGCGTCCCTGCTGTCGGCCCTGGCGCACCTTGCGGCAACCGAGAGGGCCTATCACTCCATGACCTTTCTGGGTCAGAAGCCAGGTGCAGAAGCAGCAGCAGGAGCAGGAGTAGTAATACTTTAAGATCGAAACGCGAGGATGATTTATCCACAAGACTGGGTGTTGCCTGATGAGGCTGTTGTATTTACCGGCGAAAACGTAAATGTTGTGGGTGTCCTCTCCAACACACCGAATTGGCTGGCATAAATTCTAGATTTGAAGCTTTCGTGACTGCAATGATTCACACTCTTAGGTTTTTTTCGGTAAAGTCACGTAGGTAAAATAATAATAATAATAATAAAATAATAATAAATGAAAATAACTACATTAAATCACGTTTCGGAAGCAACACAAGCCTCCGTCATTAGGTGTAACTGCTCCAGTAAAATTACTGTCGCGTGTGAAGAGAGCTATTCAAGACTCTCTACGTGACTTTACCGAAAAAAAAACCTAAGAGTTTGGCTGGCATATTTTGTTTACGTGACAAACCTTGCCAATTGCCAAAAAATATGGTGCATAATTGCATGTAAAAGAGCTCCCAGCCTATCCCGGACCACAATCTCAGAAGGACCGAATGTGTGGGCATCATGTCGATTTAACAACCAACACAAAGAGATCAGCTGTTTGGATAATGCTGAGAGCTGTGTGTGGTGTTAATTCTATTTGTTTCCAGCCTGCATTAACGTTTCTGTTATGGGTTTTCTTGTCAATTAAAGATTTGAAGTACTGTACTTTAGTGGCAGTATCAGTAGTGGTAGGGCCAGGATAAGTAGTTAATAAAATATTTAAAAAGACTTTTTAAAAACACGCTTTAATTAAATGTACCGTACTCGTAATGGCAGAACTCCACGACTCCAGGAAGTGGGCCCCGCAGCTTTCCATAACGTAAGGGCACCGTGGTGATTTACAGGCAACGTGAGTTGAGCGTGGACAATTAGATTGTTTAAAAATATATATTTTAATGATGAAATATAGTATTGTCATCAGTATGACATACCTATACCAAGTTTTCAGTCGATACGACATTGGGAAGACGGTTGAAATTGAGTTACAAGATTTGAGGATACGACAACAGACCGAGTGAGTTAAATAAAAGCGTGTAAAATGTTTTAAAATATATATTTTAATTTTCTTATGGTAGAATATCGTCTTGTCATCAGTATGACATAAGTATACCAAGTTTGCAGTCGATAGCACATTGGGAAGGGGGTAAAAATTGAGTTGCAATATTTTTTAAGGATACGATAACAGATAGTGAGTTAAATAAAAGCGTGTAAATAAATAAATAAAGCTGTAACAGTGACGGCATTATCAGTAGTTTAGTTTCCCTGACCTTTAATATGGGTGAAATGCATGGCTGTGCACGTGTGTTAAAAACTTTTAAGTGTTTGCTGTGTTGAATGTTGACCTTGCAATCTCTTCTGAAATATCTCAGGCGTTACACTTTATGGGATGTGCTTTGGCAGTTAAAACCTGCTTCAGTTATTCATCTACAGTAAAATGTTTATATTGGCCAACATAAGGAGATACTGCATTTGCTCAAATCAGATTTCAATGATTAGTAACGCCTCTTTTCGCATCTTAATCATTGTTAACGTGATTGAAAACTTGCATGCCCACTTTTTACTTTTTACTTTTGACTATTATAATACATGGTTTAAGCTGCAAGGAGATGCGTCCTTAATCAAGTAGAAACAGAATGACTGAGTATTATTTTACTGATCAAATGAACTGGAATGCGGCCGTTCTCGGCAGAGCTCAGCTGGGGTTGAGCCTGTGTAAAAGACTTGGATGGGCAACAATCACGCCCAAAACAGATGGCTGCAGGGCTACCCTGTGTCCTGTGGAAGAGCAAGAAGTGCAGCAAAATCCATTGCTGCGATGTGCTATGGATATTCATTTACATTTGTAAGGCGCATTTCGTCCGTAGATCCCATGTCTGCTCCCCGCCTTCAGCCCGCACTGACCAGCGTGGTAAAGTATGGTCAAATAGCCCCCCACAACCCACGAGGTTGTGGGTGAGACCCTCATTCAGCAGTCGATTGACAAAAGGTCTGCAATTGTAATTCACTTTATAACTTAATAACCAGACTAATTGGTTAATATTCTACTCCGTAGTGGTAGTATCCCTGTTAATACCCTGTGTGTGATGACTTGTGTGACGGTGTGTAGAGGGAGATGTCCCTTTTTTGCTTCTTCGCTGGTTTGAAGGTTAGTGATCAATTCCGAAAACAAACGAATATCGGTATCTATAAAATACCGATACTGTGATTCAAACTGACCTACTGCTTATGCTGGTGTCAACTTTCGGTGTTCGTTGCCGGAGTTTGAATTAAACTCCACCCTGGCCGAGCGGAATGAGCCAGCCACAACTTTCTTCTTTCCTTCTAGAGTTGCTGCTGAAATATTGAGCGTATTTGGATGAATATCTCATTCTCTGTTTATTATTCACTTGAGCTTCGTAAGAGTCAGGCTGGCTCTTTTTGCGACGGTTTAATTCATCCTGGGGTGCACTCAACAGGCAGAGCGCTCTGTCGTGGGCGCTACAAGGTGGAATTTAGCTTCTATTGAACGATGCGTTAGGGATGCTGAGAGCATTGCTACGACGGGTGATGTCGTGTGCATGCTATGGCCAATGAGTGCGCGCACATTGTCTTCTGCAAATTCTCCAGCGCAGGAAGGTACGGTGCCTCCGAATGGCTGAATTTTGACCCTCCTGCCTAACGATCAGAAGGGCAGGGAGTCGGACATTTAGCTCCTGTTGCAATGTGCTCTGGGCTAACGGATCGTTCAATAGAAAAGCGCTTTGGAGCGATCTGCCCATTGATCGCACCCTTTTTTTTACTAATGAGTTGCTATTAATAGCTTGCAATGGGTTGGACATAAGAAAATTCAATTTCTTCACTCCAGCAATGCAAACAACAATGCTTAAATGTTTTATACAAAAACACCATGGTATTAGTGATCATATTTTTAATATGGCTCATATTGAAGCATTTAATACACTATGGTATTTATATATTCTAATTTAAAATGATATCACGGAGCATTATGTTACATCACCATCAGTTCAATATAGCAAAATAACACTTGGCATCACAAATTCAACATTGGGACTGCAGGTGGAGCCAGCTTTATTATATTATTGATCAGAGCAATAGCAAACTTAAGATTCGTTTCAAATTTTTTCTTATTACATGAAAGAGATTGGTTTAGGCAGTTTGGTCAGATAATCTCAATGATAATAGGATAAAACACTTAAAATAACTGTAGGTTATTAAAGCACAACTAAAAGCAAGGCGGAGGCTTTTGTGGTAATGCGGCAATTCCTACTTAAATTGCAGAAACGACTATTTAAAATTATTTGATACTCTTGCAAAATTCAAGACATCTTAGATAATGCTAATATAGCCCCTTTCCTCTTTTCAGCTTCAGTCGCAATGCTCTTCAGGGCTATGATTTTGGGTGGCTTTTCTAGCGGTGAGCAACACAATGCTGCAACTTTTCAGCCTACATTTAAAACAATTATAGGTGCATTGTTTTCAAACAAAAGCATGAGCTACTAATGATGTGATGGTACATAGCCTTGGGAACTGGAAATATTATAATCTTTGCATTTAACTTACTGTGTATCGTTGTGTTCATATGCCTGCCATCTGCATGAAGGATAATTAAACACCACTTGTTGTAAAAACAAGTTATGATGTACAAAACTAAAAATTAAGACACCGATACAATTGTAAAAATTGTTCAATTTTGCTTTCCCAATGTCCTCATCAGTAATATCTGAATTAATCCATGTCGAAGACTACCTTTACCTTCAGCCACGCATTGTGATTTCCATCGTTCCACAACTAAACCCCTTGCATTACCCCTAACATCTCGAGCCTTGTCCATCGAATCAGATCAGGCCTGCGCAAAGAAGCCGGCGGTGGTGTTTAATTAATCCCGGTTAGCACCAACCTTCTCGATGCCGGTGCCGCCTGCCGCTATGTACAGGCGGACAATCTTTCTTCTCGCGCAAGGACACACTGCGCAGCATGTACGGCTCCTTGTGTTCCGAGCTGCGCCGCGTCACGGGCGCGCAGGCGGCTGCCGGCAGCGGCGGTGGCAATGCGGCCGTGCACTCGGAGGATATCCTGGGTCACCTGGCCGAGCAGCTGGGCCACCTGGTGCAATCGAGGCAGGAGATGGCCGACCTCTACGAGAAGCTGCACGGTCTGAGCCTGGGACGCCACGCTACGCCCGGCGAGCTGCTAGCCTCGCTTGGAGCCGTCACGCAGAAATTCTCCTCCAGGTGTCGTGGTCACTTTACAACCCCCCCCCCCCCCGCGCTCATGTTATGTTTAATCGCAGTTTGCGAATGACGACTCACAATGGCAGTTGGCCAGCAGTAAAACGGCACTGTTGAAGGTGTAATGGATGGGAGTTAATATACCGTACGTGTCTTGAATTGAACAAAGTCAGAAGATCTTCTTGGTTCTTTCGGTAAAGTCACGTAGAAGGGAAATAATAAAATAATAAAAATAAAACATAATAAAATAACTCTCACGACGTTTCGGCCACAACGCAAGCAGCTGAAACGTCGTGAGAATTATTTTATTATGTTTTATTTTTATTATTTTATTATGTTTTATTTTTATTATTTTATTATTTCCCTTTTACGTGACTTTACCGAAAGAACCAAGAAGATGAATCCCTGCAGTCACGAAAGTTTTAAATCGAAATTTAAAGTCAGAAGAGTTTATGGAAAAAAAGACGTTAGGAGAGAATTCCACATGTTGCAGTGCAAGGATTCAGGTCGCAAGAGAAGGGTTTTGGATACATGACAGTATCATGGTGGTTGAACATGGTATGAATGAGATGGAACAGTCTTTTCAGGGGGTGTCCAGGAAACACACTTGCCAACCTAAACAACCTCATTGTTCAGATTGTATTTTCTGCCCACTCGCAAGAAAAGATTACTTTGGATTTTGTTGACAGTTGTCAGATGAGCTGGATGGCAGATATTTGTGGGGAGATAGATACAAAAAAATCTAGACGGAAAAGTGTTCCAAAGAAGAAAGTATGGATTATAGAAATACTTCCCATTTCAAAGAATGGAAATTACGTTTTTATGGCATGAGCACATACTCTGTTGGGCAAAAGTCACATCACCATACAGCGTACACTTTTGAATCGTAATGTTCTTTGAGGATATCGCTAAAAAGTTGTGAATTAGTTCTTGTCAGAGGAACAGCCTATGGTATGTTCAGGCATAGTTTGTGTTTATATTATGTGTGCTGAATACAAGTGCTACGGAGACACAGGTAGCCAGTGCTGCTCCTGGGCATACTACCTTGCTGTGTGCCATGCTGGCCCTAACCCCTTCCTGTTCGGAGACGTCTGCAAGTTGCAGGGTGTGTACCGTTCACCGCTCAATCTCGGAACACGCAAGCAGTTAGCGGAATTTTTGATGTAGAGAGGCGTAGCGCTGTTGTTTTTATAGACATTGTACTCATCCCTTTTCCTGATGACGACCGCTTGTGTTGCGATCGAAACGTCGTGGTTTATGTTTTTATTTATACCTATTTTTGTATTATATTTAAGTTACTGAAAGAACCAAGAATAAGTCTACATTATCGACTGCCAGTACGCTCACTCAGGTTAAGAACCAGGCTACAGTCTACATCATAGACTGCCAGTATGCTCACTCAGTTTAATAACCATTGCTACAGTCTACATCATAGACTGCTAATATGCTCACCAGCTTAAAAACCAGGCTACAGTCTACATTATAGATTGCCTTTACACTCACTCCGATTAAGAACCAGGCTACAGTCTACATTAGTATTTTTTTTTATGTTTATAATTTTTTCACTTTATTAGTATTTTTCTATCTACGTGACTTTACCGAAAGAACCAAAGAATATGAATTCCTGCAGTCACGAAAGTTTAAAGTCAAAATGTAACTTTTTTATTGTTTTTTTTTACGTATACGTACCATTGATGTACACGTTTCCGATGATGTACACGTACATCATTGGAACAGGAAAGGTTTAAGGCGGCACAGACGCTCATCGGCGAGTGGCGCCCGTAGTTGTTTGTTTCCTCCAAAAGTGACCTAACTGCCATCGGCCGTTGACTGCGCGCTCAGGGTTCACCACCCGGTGCTCAGCGCCTTGAGCAGCAGCTTCCAGCACGAGACGGAGGCGCTGGGTCACCTGCTGCGCGCCCAGCGCGACGTCTCCTCGTGGCTCTTCCTGCCGGCGCTGCTGGAGCTGCACGCGGCTCACGCCAAGCTGGCGGCGTGGGCGTCCCGCGGCTCGGAGCGAGCACGCGATGGCGCCGCGGCGCCGCCACAGCGCAAGCCGCTGTTCGGCGGCGCTGCCCAGCGCGTTGCTCCCACGCCACACCTGCACCAGTGGATGGTGCGTGTTCTCTCGGGGTGGCCTCGTTAGAGTGTGTTGTTCTTGGTTACGTACGTATATATTTTTTAAGTGATTCGTTTACCTTGCCTATCATTTGCACTCCCGTCGTGTTTTCGTATTATTTGTTTTGACGTTCTGACATGCCCCCACTGGACATGTGTAAAAAAGAGCTTTGTAGATTATCAGATTCCTCCAGTATAATTATTCTGATTCTTATGTATGTTGTATTTCTTTCACACCATACATAGCCAACCGTGCTAAGTGGAGGTGCGGGGAAAGGACAACAAACTAAATTAGAAAGCCTCGTTGCATTGGGAGATTTGGCTATTTTCCTTCATCATCGTTATTTTCAGCCGTAATCAATTTTGTTTCTGGATGAAGGTCTCCCCAAGATGCCACCATATCTCAAAGTCCCGTGATATACCAATACATCGAGCACCTGCACGCGAGCTGATTTTTATCGCTGCATCTCCACAGTGGAAGTTCTCTGGGGCACGTTCCCTCCTCTGGATTCCACTCTTACGGTAGTCTGGACCACTGGCCATTATCCCTTGTTCTTTGTCCTGTCAATGCTCACAAATCATGCATGTCTGGGTATTATGAAAAAAAAGTCATACAAAATGTCTGCTATGCTTCTTACTGCAAACACCAACTTTCTGCCTAGCATGTTAGGAGTAGAAAGCAATGATATTCGTGTGATCCAGTAACCACCCTTCAAGAAGGGCAGGTTTCGGCATCCTGTCAATACTTGCAAACAGCACTTGCCCTGCAGGTCCACCCAGACTAAAGCGGGCAATATCTGGTTGTGCTGGTGTATGCTCGCAGATCAGGGCTTTGGAGTTGAGGGATGGTGGCTCAGATTTGTTTTTAAATTTACGAACCTGCTAGATGACAAGGTCTCGAGGAGATGGTACGAGCATCAAGTGAATTTGTGAACCCATTTAAGCGTTACGCCCGCTCCTCATATGCTGATATAAATTATCCAGTGGTTTAAAATTAGTCGGATAAGCCAACACACACCTTGGGACCCTTTTTGTTAAATAAGCGTTTTGAGACTCGGTGAAATGATCGTGGAAAAAACATTTATGCCAGCGTATACGTTCTATATATTTTTTTCACCGCCGCACAGGTAAAGTACAAGACGTTCCTGCTGGCCAAGTTCAGCTTCTACTTCCACGAGGCGCTGAGCCGGCAAGCGGGCGGCGAGATGAAGTCGCTCACGGCGAAAACAAGCCCCGACTTCTTTGGAAAAGTGTCGAGCTTCATCAAGAAGACGGATGCTGCCAACGTGTCTCTCATCTTTGACACGCGCGGCCTGGAGGACAGCTTCAAGGTGATTGTGGTTTCACGATCGTTGTTTCATGACCATGATTTGTGTCAAAGGGGGCGACAATTCTCAGCTCTCTAGGTGTCGTTGAGTTCGTGGTGGGAGTAGCACCAATTTGTAGCCCATCTATTGAACAACTACTGCCTAGTTACCGCCAATTGGAGCCCATCAGATGACTCCTTATTTACATTTTTTATCCAAGAAGGATTATGAGTTCACGCTGGCTGAATTTTTTTACAAATTATCTCAGTATCAGGGGCCTTGCTGTTCTGCCCAACCTAAATCAGCTGTCGCGTATGAATCAGGTATTGTAAATGTGAGGAGCACAGCAAGAAAAAAACTATTGGCTATAGCGTCGTACTTGGTACTGGCAAATGGACTGTTGTGATAAAAGTTAGTTTTCAGACAGGCTTATAGCTGTCTTAGGGTAGAGTGTTGGTGCAGTGTTTAAGTGCTCTGTGCTCTGAACCTAGCAACCCGAGTTCTATTTCCACAGTGAACACAAGTTGTCAGTGATAGTACAACTGGTCCTATGCCCTTTCTTCACCAACCTCCATTATCCATCTTGGTGAAGTATGGTCAACTAACTCCCAAGACGTCTTGGGTGAGAAACCTTCATCCAACAAATAGCTGTACATTAATAGTTTTAAGCATCTGCCAAACTTACCTATGCAACGTATGAGTGTTGTGCATGGTGCACATTCTCCCATGCATAAAAAAGCATGCAATGGCAGAGGTCGCAATCAGGTACCCGACACCCGTACCCTACCCGATACCCGGCTACCCGTACCCGGCCAGGTATCGGGTAGGGTACGGCTACCTGTACCCGTACCCGGCCGGGTACGGGTAGCCGTTTGCGACCCTGGTGCGGCTGGGTACGGGTAAGGAATCAAAACCCGTTTGCGACCTCTGTGCAATGGTACAAATATCCCAAAACTAGTAATCCTGTAAGAAAAACAAACGAGACAAAGCTTCTCTGTGTAACCATTCACCCGTGCAGACTTGCTACGTCGTCACCTTACCTGCCCGACTCCACGTGCTGCGCAGGGTCACGGCTACCACTACCCCGGCTCGTACCCGGAGGGGCTCAAGGTTCCGGCCGAGGGCTTCGTGCCGGTGCTGTCGCTGCCCAGCGAGCGCACGGCCATGCACTGGTCGGCGCTGTCCATGGTGCTGGCCGAGCGCTCCTCCGAGCTGGCGTGCGCGGAGCGCGTGGTGCACGCCTACGACGAGAAGGCGCAGAGCACCTACTACCTGGCGCGTCCCGAGCCGCGCTTCACCATCGCTGTCGTCTACGAGAGCCGCCGGAGCGAGAAGGACTCCGGCGTGCACGCGTTCCTGCTCGAGACCGCCGCCGCGCTCAAGCACAGCAAGCCCTTCGCCAGCCTCAAGCCGGGCTCCAAGGCGTAGGTAGTCCAGGCGTCGAGGAGAGGTGGCCCCCACGCCCACCACCTCCCACCCCGGCAGTAGAAGGTGTAGGCCGGATTTGACTGAACCCTCTTTGACAAGAGCTAGACTCATCTAAGTGGCCGAGCCAGATTCAAAGTCATGATCTGGCCGTGGATTTGGGGAAAGGTGGCCCTTGCACTGGAAATGGTGGGCCTGCCCCGACCTAAGTTGACCGAGACCAACGTTGATAGCCAAGCAGGGTGAAGACTGGGTGGTCGGTGCCTTCAAGGGAAGCTCCCTTGGAAGACTGTGTTCATGTAAGGGTTCATATCATCATTATCATTCTTCTCAGCCATGGTTTAACCGCTACTGGATGAAGACATGCCCACGTCAGTGCCATGCGAGATAGTTCTGTAATGTTCCAATCCAGCTCACTCCCATACATCGATGAAGTTGTTTGAGTAACCGGACTTGCACGGGTGCCCTTATACAGTAAGTCACAGCTTGGTAGTACCCACTTGAAGAAGCTTGCACAAATACAAACTTGCCGAAAACAATGTGAATGTGCCACAGAGGGATGAAGCGTGCAATGAAAAGTGCCATACAACTGTAAATTGATGTGGTTTATGGTCTCCACGCGGCGATCTGCAAAGTTATTGTTGGGTGTATGTTGAACTTCTCTCGCACCATAGCCAACCGTGTTAATCGAAGGTGCGGGGAAGGACAAGATAAGACAACCAAAGAGCCAATGTCAGTCTTGAGCTCGGACCAATCTGGCAACTCCATGCCTTGTGCCATTCTAATCAGACCAGCTGATTTGATTACTTCCGAGAGGAAAGCAGAGCATGCTGTCCAGCCTTAAGGGAAATCACATGGCGAACCAACTATAGCAAAGTGTGCGTGCATGCAAGGTGCTTGCGTGTGTTTAGTCGGATGCAATTTGATTTAGCAGCCCCAAATATTGTTGGCTATTAAAGCAAACCCGAGATTTGTAAAGACCGTCAGACGTTCAAACGTATGTGTGAAAGCTATAAAATTTACATGCAAAAAGTGGTGCTTAATAAAATATCGGTGGCGTTTCTTGCACTCTAGAATGCACTCTCATGTCTATGCAGTTCTTTAAGGTGCACGCAAGTATTGTACGTGGTCAACCCATTTTGGATAATGTAGATATTACGTAACAATGGATTTTGTTAGGATTTGGTAGTACCTACAGATTTTGCCAACAAGTATATTCAACCAAGCCAAGTATATTCAACAAGTTTGCTCAGGATGGCCAATCATTCCCTTCTATCCCTATTGCAGTGGACAGTTCAAACTAAGCTAATATAGCAAGACAAACAATGCTTATACACACATATACAGACCTTCCCTTGTATCTACCTGAATGCTGTAAGGCAAGCAGTAGTCGAGCAGAACCAGCCTATCCACTGTAAGGTTAGATGCCCAGCATGCTGAACTGACCATCGGTGTGTGCAGAGGAAACTTCCCCACACATTTTCATGCTGTTGAGATGGAGAGGTAAGTATCTGTGGGTGCTGCCAAGGTCGTACAAAAATGTTTTTTGCGGACGAATTACATTATTGTATGGCCTGGTAGCAACCAGCGGGTTGCCAGATATTTGGGAAAACAGCAGAAAGTACCATCCTGCTGAAGTTCTACGTCTGCAGCAGCCAAGCATTTTTATCGACGCTTCAGTGCCAGATTAAGGTGTGCGATGTTACCCAGACAGCCATCTCGTGCCTGGTGCTTGGGGGGGATGGGGGGTTGCGACAGGGGGTCAGGACCCTTCTCTCCATTTCGGAGCAGGCTGATGCTTGAGCCATTCTCTTCTGGTCAGTCAAATGTCTGGGGGCAAGACCCAGAATATTCTGGGTACGACGAGGTATATTGTGAACTTCCCAAGGCTTGAGGCACCACATTTATGAGATCAAGTGCTTTGCATAATGGCAGGCCCATCCAATTGTGAAGATGAAGAAAGGAAGCTCACAATTAGAATTTGTTTTTGGCTCAAGCCAGGCTCTGCACTACTGTGCAGATAAAAAGTGAGTTTGGTTGAGCCCTGCCCACTCTTGTAGGCACTGAAGGACGATGGGTGGTCTTGTAAAAGAGGTCTCATTTCATTGTTGCACACTTTGAATTGTATGCTAAAATACAAATATTCAAGTTTTAACCCGATATGTATTAACTGCATTAATTACAGGTAAAGGGTGATGCCCTGCAATGTATCGCTCGCAAAGAGGGCCTCTACAGTGGTGCTCCTCTAGAGGGTGTTTTGGCCTACTTTGCCATGCTGGCCCGGCATCTTGAAAGCTGAGAGCACCCACACTTTATTCCACCACGCACAACCTGCCGATCAAGTGGCGTGACCAGTATACGCCTGGGTGGACGGAGCGGGGCGTGGGTGATTACAAACCTTGCCCATCGTTTCAACTTGCCATGCCGGGTAGATTAAACCATAAATCTCTGGATCAATTCCAGTGTGCTGTTGATTACACCCACAGCAGAATCCAACTCGCTTCATACGAAATGCAAATTCAAAACAAAGCAAGTAGTATTGCATTATTTTATTTACACTGTTGCCATACGATGCAAAGGTGTGTGTTGGTGATGTTTGCACTCAGTGTATGTATCAGACAGTGCATAAACACAGTTTCTAACCCACCCATGCAGAAATAATTACACATAGCAAGCCAATTTGGCTTGCTATATCGCACGTCTAGTTAGGGAATGCTGGTCACTCTGCTAATCGTCACCCGTCTCAATTTACCAAACCTCAACCACAGCACTTGCAACACCAACACAGCATCCATTATTAACAATGGAAAGGACATTTCTGCTACTGTGATTGACTGCTATCATTAATAATGAACAGACATCTCCATGAATAAAGAAAACAGAACAAAAAACCCCCAGGTTAAATGGCTAGCTGCAAAAAATCATTAGAACGTAACACTCAACACAGATTTGTGACATCTTAAGCACTGCACGTACTCTTGATGACCAACAAAGAAAATAATACTTTACAGAAACCATCTGAAGTCATGCCTTTTCACCGTATCCAAAGGTAAACCAAGTGTAACTAAACATATATACAGGTTATACCTAATATTCAACCACATACGCTTTTACAAAGCGCATGGCTAAGAATCGTGGGGTGTTTGGGTATATCATATTGATTTACAAAACAGTGCCCTTTGTCAGACGGCGTATGTTCCAGCTACAGATGTTGATCATGTTCAACTCTTCACACACTCGAGCACCACAACAGGTATTTCGGGCGGGGGGGGGTGCATTTTCAGCCGCGAGAGTGGAAAGGGCATGGTCGAGGCATACATGACGAAAATCCTACAATGAAATCGGCTGCCTGTGGAAATGGTACATTTAACATGCCATAATGTCTGTACACACTGGCAATGCGGGACAATCATTTTGTATGCAAGCTTGGATGCAAACGTTTTTACACCCTGCAATGCATTTTTTTTCAATGCCCCCCTCTTCTTTAGTCCGAGACATCGGTAATGATATTTCAATTGCAAGGGACACGTGGGCTTCCACTTGACCAAGTCGAGTTCACGCAGGTGCCATACACAGCCACATTACAGGCCCCTCCCCACAGCGAACACCTGCAGACAAGGCGAGGGCATCATATTTAAACAAGAATTCCTACAGTAGGATCGTGTTGCACCGAAACTGTTGGCTACATTGATACAATAGTAACACACCAAATGCCCGAAGTATATGCACTTAATACATCGTGATGCAAACGGAATATCTATGGGTACACCTCCATTAAATTGCTTCAGTTACGATATATTGTACATTTAGAATTATTTAACATTCGACATTCTTAAGAATCTTCGAATCATTTGCCTTACAAAAGGTAAGCAAAACCGGTGTACATTTCTATGGTCCCTCTGTTTTTCTTGTTCCTCTTGGCACGAACAATCGATTATTTCTGGTCCCATTGTGCCAACATTTAGCGTCGACAGTGTCAGTGCTCAAAGGCGAGTGGTGTCGGAAGATAAACTTCCGCCGCAGAGGTTCATAAATACCCCCCCACACTCCACCCCCTGTCGCGAAAATTAATTTTACATCTCTGTGCATACGATGAAACATCTGTGGCTCACCGCTTGTCCCAGCGAGCCACAGACCCACGGGGGGCAATGCCCTGGTGCTTACGCTGACTACGGCTCCTCCCGCACTCTGTTGGCGACACGCATTGAGGTGGGAATGGCTTGAAGCTTGAGCTCCAGTCATGATGATACTCTTTAAGACTTCAACACGCACAACCGCATTTGCGGGCACGCCGTGTCCATTGTTTTGTACGTCAAAATGATGGGAGAAGCAGGTGGAACGCACTCGCCAAACCCCCCCCCCCCCACAAATATAGATTACGATATTTATTACGTGGAGCTTTGGTAGAAAGTACTAGCATTAATTACGTAAATAGTGAGAGGGTTTTAAAGTCAAGTTGGGCTCAACGGTGGAGATAGCACTGGACTTGATACTGCAGTAAACAATCAGTAGTTTAACCTATCCATCATTTAACGTTAGAACAGGCAGTGCGGTACGTTAGTACGATTCGAAAATGTACACCATCACGCTATAATTCCATAGCCTCGCTGCATAAAGTGTAAGGTGTAGGCACGTGCGATGGAATCTTACAGCGTTTGATAGAGGCCAGTAGTCAATAATAGCATAGGGTAACGAAACAAATTGGCAATGTGTCGGCTTTCCAAATGCTCTCGCACAAAAGCACATTTGTAACTTACAGAAAGTTTGAAATTAACGATTCAATACAAACGTACAGAGTTTGCACCCTCCATATTCTGATAAACAATACAAACATGCAAGAAAACAATTAACAAATTATATTCAAAACAAAATAGCATTTCTGTGGCTAAACACAACCGCTGTGTCCGAATGGTACTAAAACTGGTAATCGCTCAGTTTAAACAACGTTTCAACAAAGTGTGCGATACACTATACAGTACAACGCCATTAACTTCAACAGACAGGCTCAGGCTGTGATGTTTCTGCATGGCTGTGACGTATCAGTGAGCCTAGTGGTGTTTTCCGTGGTCAACCGATGCAATTTGCAAGCCGAGCCACTCGCCCAACTGGAATTGCTCGAGGTTACAGCTCTCGTCAGGAAAACGCGGACATCTGATATTGCAGTCCAGCTGCAGGTCCGCCACCCACCTTTCCGACGGCACGCTTGGCTAGATGCAGACTAACAACCACCACGTCAATCTTTAACTTGGTCAAACGTGCCAAAGCAAGGACCTTCTGAAATCCAAGTCTTGAGAATGTACTGGCTAAATAAAGAACTATTATTATAACGAAAATTAGTTTTTGATGTGGCAACCTCCATAATGAAAATGTCTTTAAATAATAAAAGAACTGGTATTTACCCCCCCCAACCCAATCACCTTTATAATTGACAATGCTTATTTCTACCACGAAATGTGTTTATTAAATGTTAATTAAATACAAAAAACTGGTTATAATCGAACAAGAGTACTGTCGCACAAGGCAGGTTTAAACGGAGTGGATTATTAAGTGCATTTAATTTTTCCACAAAAATATTGTCGGTACATGTCTCGATTCTCGAAATGTAAACGTGCAGAATGTGAATGGTTTTCTTTAAGATATTTTTAAGATGGTACGTTAAGTGGAGAAGCCTTCACCTGGATATTATTGTTTATTTTTAAGTCAGGCGTTTGATACTATTTACTGCTATACAAACGTTAAGAGAATGAACATTTAAATACATCTATGATGGTCACAATAACGTTTTTCATAAGTGACGATAGGATAATTCTAGCAAACAATGCAATGTCTTTTATAGGTAAATATGCCGTTCTGTAAACATTTAAAATGTCTAAGAAATACTGCATTACGAGTATTTTAAGCTCCACATACAAGCCAGGTAGACGGAAAACCAACAAGCACAAGTGTGAAAAGGTAGACAAAGCTTTAAAGAGCAACCCTATCTCTCTGTGGACGACAAGGGTCAGATCCATCAAGTGCTTAACAACTTGTCGTTTCCTATCGCAAGAGAATACGAAGTTCCCGTGTGATTTTGCAAAGCTATTAAACGAAAGCCACAACTTCACTAAGGATCTTGCAAAACAAAAACTCGGACTCTGGCAAACAGCTCACAATGTGTTTCCGGCTTTTTTCGCGAGTCTCTCAATGTGTCACCTATTAGGGCCACATTACGTGGAGCGAGATTGCAAGCTGAAGCGGGGTCCATACGTGCGCAATCCACATGTGACAACGTGTGGCTCAATGCAGACCCTTTAGCAGAATTGGCAACCAGATGCAACCATGTAGTACGGGTATTTTGGCAATGTTATGCATTAATAATAGTGCTCATTTAATCCTCGAATGTACATCCAAATTGGTGGATTGTAATTTTATGTTCCAGTGGGATATTTCACTCAAAACTAAATAGAATATTCGTAATATTATAGTTCACCTTGATTTAGTATAATATGGTCCCATGGGTGCGGTTTTTAAGGACTAACTGAAAGGAATACACTGGGATTTACGACTACGGAAAAGGCAGGAGGAGGCGGTGACAATGACAGGAAACAGAGGACGCATCAAGTGAAGCCGTACAGGAAGGAACAATGTGCTTTTCACCGGTGGTGAGCGGCACCTATATCAACAACACGGCACGTTGTTACAATAGTACATGATGCACCGACAACTCCATGGCTATCCGCCGGCGGCGGCGGCTGCACGTACCAACGCACCGATTAGAGGCGGGCATGAGACAATCGGCGCGTCTCACATAGTGCACGACTTGTCGGGCGTGCCAGGCGCTGCAGGCCTTGGCTGCCCTGCAGCCCCGCCTCCCTGCCTCGGCCTTGCTCCCAGCTGCTGCTGCTGTTGCTGCTGTTGAGACTTCAACTGCGAGCTCAGTTTTGCTTCCAGGAGCGGGCGGAAGGTGGTCATGATCTCGCTGGCGCTGCTCGCGCTGCGGCGTACGGATGGCCCCGGCGGGGCTGCGGGAACGCCGAGGCGGTGCGAGGGGCTGCCAGGGATGGGTGCCGCGGGACCTGGCGGTGGTTTTAGAGTATCCAGCGTGTCCAGTACCACATCTGGCGTGTGCCGTGCCGAGCTCTGCCTCTGCAGCTCACGGAGGTCACTGAGCGCCGAGTTCACAGAGTCGTCCATCTCCTGCGGCACAGGAAACGGAAAGCAAACATTGTGGGGGGTGCGGTTAACACCCGATAACGATGTGCCACCAATGACTGAAGCTTAATCCATGTCACATCAAGTTCTACTTAAGAACTGACTTTCACCAGGTAAACTAAGGATCGAGTGATATTGGCTTATTCAATTTTGGAAAGCAAATTCAATAAATAGCTGAATAAATTAGTACATGTAGGAAATTCTCGTTGCAAGTTTAATAATGCCGACAATTTATAAAGGTCAGAAATAATACCCAAACTGGTCAAATAATCAGGACGGGTCAGTCAACAGCACGTGTTGGTCACCTGGGCAATGGACCTGGGCAGGTGTTGCGAGTTTCTACCGTAGCCACCACCGACTGAGCAACAGCACGCTGCCGGCATGTCTCACCTCGGCGTGAGTGATCTTGGGCTCGTCGAGGCTGCTGTGTCGACTCGATGACGTTGAACTTCGCCCCGTGGGGCTTTCGGGCGGCGCGGCCAATCTCTGCGGGAATCCGCCACCCACAACGCCACTGCCGCCACCGCCGCCACCGCCGCCACCGCCGCCACCGCCGCCACCGCCGCCACCGCCGCCACCGCCGCCACCACCACCGCTACCCGTGCTGCCCAACCTCCTCCGCTCCGGGCTGCCTTGCGCCTGCGTGGCCGCCGCCACGGCAGCCCGCACGCTGCCCACCCTCGGCTGCTGCAGGTGGTGCTGGTGGTGCGGCAGGTGCGAGGGGTGGTGGTGAGGGCTCGCCGCGGAGGAGGGCGGCCGTGACGGGGTGGCGTCCGCGGACGGAGGGGGCGGGCCACGCACTGGGCTGCGGCCGTCGCTGCTACGCCGGGCCGGGTCGCGCATGTTCAGCGCCGCGCCCTCCGCGCGCAATCGATGCCTGCAGAAAGCAGCGTACGGAAGGTAAAGGTGCAGCCCTGTAATTTCTTGACCGCGCCACTGCTGGAAGAAGGGCCTTTACTAGAGGCAGCCCTAGAGAGCCTGCTCTTGGAAGGTATTTGGGTCTACTCTTAGACAGTGGCCAGACATGTTGGAAAACCTGGGGAATACCCACATTTTAACCCACCACCTGCAACCTGCCGATTGCCTGTGGTGAACCCACTTTTCACCGAATTTCCCATCTTTATAATTGCTGTAAAGCGGCTGGATCAAGGTGCTATACAACTCTAGATAACATAAGATACTGCCAGGTGGACAGAAGTGGGAGGGATTTAAGAGAATTGCACCATTGTTTGATCTCCCACAAATTCTAGATTGCAAAACAAAAGTGCTAATCATTACATCACAGCAGCACCATGAAGCCACATTAAGAGTACTTACTGGTAATAGGCAACTGATGCTGGGGTTCTGGTGTATGTTGAGTGTTTGGTGTTCATGCTTATTTGTGTTGCACATAGTGATTACGATGTGCCGATGTATGTGCCTGTGTGTTGTGCGGACCTGTGTGGTGTCTGCGGAGAGTGTGTTGTATGTGGCTGTTTATCGATGTTGTGCATACTGAGTGTGTACTGTGCACGTGTGTGTGGGGAGCGGTAGTGTAGCGGTTAGCACACTGCACTACGAGCCCAGCGAACCGAGATCGTTTCCCGCTCACGGCCAACACCAGTGACGATTACCTGAACCGGTCCTGGGCCTCCCCTAGGTGGACTCGGCCTCAAATGAGTACCTGGTGCGATGTATAAACATCGCCACTTGGGTGACAAAAGCAGCCGGACGTAGTGCTGGCCGCCCACCCCCTCGTCTGCCACGCCGGTCTTCATGTTTGCTCACCAACAGCAATTTCCCCAAGAGTCTTAAAACTATAGATGGGATCTTTGTCTTTATACAGATGTGTGGTGTGTGTGCTGAGAGTAAGTGTATGGTATGAGTTGTGTATATGCTGTGCTAGTGTCGTGCCATGTCCTTTAGCACTCGCCGTTCAAACTGCGGCTCGTGCAGCTGCTCGGTGGGGGAGTGAATGTCGTGCTTGGAGGACGTCTTCTCATCCAGGAGGGGGCCGCTGCTCGCCTCGCTGTCTCCTTTCTGGCTCAAGCTGTCGGACAGCGTGTCTTCACTGTGGCCAACGCGGACGAGACCACCACAGCGTTAAAACAACAGCAGCTGACAATCGTGGTTTTCGTTCACGTGTGCAATATTTTATTGATTTCAAAGCAACGCGCAGGAATGGTTGGGCGATTTTGACCGTGGTCGTGTCTTGCCGGCGCGCGTGCGTCGCGCATCGACTCACGTGTCCTGCACCACGATGTACTGGTGCGGGATGAGGCCGTCCACACCGTTGTGCCGCCCCTCCCACCAGTCTTCGGACGCGCGCTGGTACAGGAGCAGCGACGAGCCCTTCTTGAAGCTGAGCTCGCGCGCCGATCGCCCCACATAGTCAAACTTGGCAATAGCCTCGATCGGCTCAGACTCTGCGGGGTCGAGGAGGGCAGAGTGGGAGGTCAGCGCGGTACATACGACACAGTTTAAACAACAAGACTGCCAAACCACGACCCTGTGGTTCTTTAGGTGCAGAAGATGCGTGACGCCGGCATGCACACTAAGTAATGCTGCCACATGCGGGTGACATGACAGATGTGACGTCACCGCTCACTTATCGTGCAAAATATATGCATTTTTGCGCCCCCCCCCCCCCCGCAAAATACAAAAGTCTATTTTAAAACTTTTGGCATTGTGTACAGTCTGGAAACTACCCACATGCCAAATTTCAAGTTTGTTGGATGTCGGGAAGTATGCTAAACATTTCGAACAGACACACATTCACAAATTTCCCTTTTATATCTATAGAACTACCGTTTTGTGGGCAATCAGCAGCGGTTGCCCTATGTGTGGACTATCCAAACATGAAAAGTGGGGGTAGTGGGCAGGACGTGTTAAGCAATCACTCGCCACTGATTTGCAGGAAATCGAACTTTGGAAGTCAGGTTCAAAGTGCAGTGCGCGCAAAGCAATGGGCCACCGCTCCATCCATATATAACCACGTGTAAAATGTATTACAACATAATCCCCATGAGCAAAACACTCGCATGTATATGCGACATTCAATGCAGCCAGCTTAAAATTCTGTGTAATTAATAAGTTCCATATGCTGCCACCGACATAATTTAATTATTACAATGCCCTATTCAGCTGTTTTTCAATCACGTATGTTTTGGCATTCCAGAAATAAAACAATTAACAACAGCGTCGTTTATTGGCCTCCCGGCACATTCCCAGAAGCCAGGCGGACAGGCTCATGCAGCAGGAGAGCCGAGGGCAGTCACAACACACACCCGGAGACGGCCAGGAATGTGAATTGCCTCCAGACACTGGGGAAAAGGCAGCGAAATTAAACGGGTTGAGGAAGTAGAACATTAAGACTAAAGTTATGGGCAATCAACGTTGTGTCAAAAATTGCCCTGTGCCACAGCCAATTGAATACCAGCAGTACAGAATTTGCGTGAGACAATAAACGGGTGACTGTGAAAGATGTAGGAGGCTCACACACGCACGCGCAGGAAGGTAGGTTGCGTGCGTGCGCAGATGAGCAAGCGCATGCCGTGCGAAGTTAAGCAGGCGAGCGCTCTGCACACATGCCTCGTTTTTAATACCAGTTTGTGCGTGTTCTTGAGGGTTATAAATCTACAACGCACAACACTGCATATTTATAACCCCGAAGCTTACCGTCACAAGCGCCTCGTTTGATTTTGGCACCAATCATTTATATTTAATTTATATATTTTATGTGAGACTCCTTTCATCGCCACAATTTTTTTAATGCAGGAAAGAAAAACAAATCCTCAAGAGTCCAATTTTAGTAAAAAGGTACGCTTGAGGAATGAAGCGGCGTGTTTTTTTTTTGCTGAGCTAAGTGTCCCCACGTGAGAAGTTTTTACCATCATCGCTGGAGCGAGGCTCTGTGCCAGTGTCAACGTCCACCTCCTCCGGCAGCGTGGAGCCACAGGGAAGCCCATCACTGGCACGTGCACACAAGGACAACCGTTATACACATAGCTAGAGCTAGCAAACACCCTGGTATGGCCGGAGCAGGCTTGGTTTGAGAAAGGATGCGCACCCGCCCCCCGGTGTTACAAAGCAACTGCAAAAATCAGGATTTTGTTCCAATTTAAAAGGTTGTGGTCTTCAGCTCGATTCATGATGTGAGCTGGGAGTGGGGGGCTTTCCTGCGCGGTGGAGTAGGCGGGGTAGACGCAGCAGGTGCGACCAGCGTCAGAAAGAGCGAGACCACTCTGTGTACGCTGGGCGAGTGATTGAGTGAGCCTAGCTTTGCAGCAGGAGGCAGGGCTCACAGATTTGGAGGATGCCAGCTCGCCACGTGTCTGGTTGAGCCTCCCAGAAATTTGGCAGCTTTACTATTTAGGCCGCCGCAGTACGTGGACAAGCGGCATTGGGCACAATATTTCACGTTGTACATTTGAAATACAATTGACATATAATGTATAACATACATACAACTAAAAGAGCCCCAGCAAAGAGGCATGGCACATTGCCGGCTCACCCACCAGTAATCTTCGCCCGTCATGCACTTCTCGTAGATGGGACCCGGGAGGTCGCGCTGCCCGGGGAAGATGAACTCGTGCTGCTGGATGACGCTCTTCATGACCTCGTTGACGTGCGTCTGAGACGACACCAAGTCTTGGTCGTCGGGGGCTTGCATGAGCGTGGGGCCAAAGCACACGGCCAGGTTGTAGGGATCCATCATGTTCTCGTCGCTGTAGTGGGAGAGGCTGTGGACCGCAGTGCGGGTGGAGGAAGGAAAAGGGGAGGGGCCTTAGCGATTCCATTAAGGCCTACAAGGTTTGCATCATGCACATCGCTGACTCGTTCAATTCAACTAACGCACGGCTGTGTGCGTGCGGTTGCTTGTGAGAATGTTATGCTGAATTTACACAGTGGGCCAAGCTTATAATGTTACTCTGTTGCATTGCTCACATGCTGTGCAACGATATCTGTTACACAGAATAAGTGTATTGCTTATTTTTGGAGACAGGTGCATACTTTTGAGCCATTACAGTCAATCATACCCCACAGCTAAAATTATTAATTCACCACAGGTTAGGAAGGAAACCAGAGTACCAATGTAGTGATATGGAATAAGTCACTACGGCATGTAGCGCTGGCTGCTGGCAAAAAGGAGCTCGGCTGCCATGCCAACCCTGTCCGCCAGAGGTGAGGGGGTAGGCGGGAGGAAGGGATGTGAGGAGAAGGGGATAGAGGGGGTACGGGAGAAGCCCGGGAACCTTTTCGGGGGTTCTAGAAGGGGGGCGGAGCCAAGGGGGTGCAAGGCTGCACTGGGGGGATATAAGGGGGACCCCGGGAGGACTCGGGCCGTGGTTGGAGTGGACCCCTGAAGCCCGTCAAGTCCCGTCAAGTCTTCGTCATCGGCAAGATCGTCTTTCCCTAGTCTCAGCGTTGTGGGTCAGCCAGCCGTTGCTGTCCTGAACTTACTGTAAGTATTCTCAGTGCCGGCAAAGGCTATCAATAAACAGAGTGCCTCCTAATATAGTGTCTCTCCAGTCTGTCACTGCACCTGGATAAAATAACATATTCAGATATGGAGATAACTCTTAAAAGGTCTGCACAGATAAGTGACAAACCTACTTGATATGATGTCGCCTAGAGGCACCACAACCTCACCGTCCTCGAGGCGACTACCTCGCACACAATCTCCACGCGATCCACACAAACACGACCTACAAAGAGTAACGGATAACTGGCACGCACCACTGTGCGTCATTGCTTTCTCAACAGGGTGAAGAATGGGCCGGATGGCTCAGGAATTCACTGAGAATCTGAGATCGAATCCTGGCAGAGGCACGTCATTTAATCACGTTCTCAAGTGTAGCGAGCTGATGGTCTCAGCCCAATTATCAATGACTACACGAAGGTCCTCCATCACATTAAATTTGGCTCTCTTAGCTTTTCATTTCACGTGGATAATTCCAGCTGTGAGACTTACAGCTCCGAATGGAAATTTCTTGTCTCATGACACGATACCGATATTACAAATAAAATGCAACTTTGGAAAAAACTATGGGGAAAACAGAAAAAAACAGGCAGGTGTGTGTGTGTGTGTGCACAACAACGAGCGGAGCGCCGGGTGGCTAAAATACAGCAAGCTGGCACAGTCGGTGGCACAGGTGGTACATCGGCCAGTCATCCCAGTCAACCCATGGCACCTGGGGGTCTGTCCCAGGACCTCCTGCCAGCGGGCGTTCGACACTTGACGTGGCCTTAAAGTTGAGCAGAGCCTGGCACAAGCGCCGTGATGACGCCACCGCCATTTCGTTGTTGTGTTGTGCGTGCAGTCGCAGGGCTGCTCTACTCACTGGTTGAGAAATGCGAAGAGGTATCTCATGACCACGACGACGGGAGGCGGCAGGGTCTGAATGACTTTGCGGATCCCGGCAGCTCGCTCCGACGAGCTTTCGATTTCTGCAGTCGGCAAGGCGACAACGCAATCGTCAAATGACACTGTGAAACGTGCAGCTTGACGGAATGAGCGCTGCATCACAAGTACAATGCTGATTTATACAGCGGTTGCATACCGCCGCATCTCAACACGCTGTCCAAAAACGGTTGGGCATTTTCATTTTAGAGAGAAAACAGGGGTATGTTCAACTTCTTTCGCGCCGTATGTAGCCAACCATGCTAATCCGAGGTGTGGGGGGGGGGTCAGTTATAGGGACAGTAAAAAAGGAAGGGTTTGAGCCTGGACTTGAACAGCGCAGGGAGACAGCGATGTTGGGGACAGGGGAAGGCAGAAAATGGGGACAGAAGCAGAATGACAAATAACTGACACACATGCCACACAAACTGGTATTTAAATTTACCTGATGCCACTGATTCAGAGTGACCTTGAACAATTTTTCTGCCTATGAGACTTCCAAAGTAAGCTATGAACATCATTGGGTAACTGTGGGAAGTCAAGCCACTTCCACACACGCCAAGTGTTTCGGGAATGTCTTCTGGTTTGCATAATTATGTTAAGTTACCAAGTGATATGTATTATAAAATGCAATGGAAAAACGTTGCAGGTTACTTGTTACACACTGGAATGAGTTTGTTGTTTTCTACACCCATTTAAATGCAGGTCTCCATAAAAAAAGAGACATCTGCTGTCAATTGGCCCTTAATTGGTCACAAAAAAAGGTAATCTATCACTATCCCATAACAAAAACTACAGTAAACAATTAAATAAAACTGATAAACTGATGCATTATTTAAAGGAAATAACACAAACCAGAGGAGGTTTCACTATGTGTTCCAAGTTAATGTTGTTGTTGTATGCAATGTTAGGATATAAGAGAAAAAACAATCCTGTAAACAGATTTGAGAATTAAAACAAACTGGCAGTGCTTCCAAATGGCTGTCACACTGAATTACCATTGCTATTAGAAGCCAGTTTACAATGGTTAAAACTATGTCACTCTTTTGCATAAGCCAGTCAGCATCGCTTAAGGGCCAATTAATTGGCCCCCGGCAATAGAATTAATAAACTTTACAATGGAGAACCATCAATCGAGAGCGACATAGGGCTGTATGATAAGTTGGCGACGATATGTGCAGGGTGGATTGGGGTGAGGAATTGCCAACAGGGACAGAATGACGCAGAGATAAGGGGGGCTTCCCTTCAACTCCACAGGGTCCATTTGCAAACCAGCCCAGCAATTTAATTCAACCCCGAATAACAGTTATAAATTGTTCATCACCGACTCTCAAGGCAAATTTCAGGAGGGTCCTGATTGGAATGTTTGGCCAGTTCTGCGTTGAGCATTTAATCTCAATTGCCTGGAGAGAAAACACGTCCACAGATTGGGACAACACTCAATCTTGTCATATATGATGCAGCAAACTAACTTGATGTCACGCCTCTTACAGGCACCTCACTGCCCTGCAGGTGCCCAGCTCGCACACATAACCTAATCGCCATTCACCAACGCTGCCTCCCGGTTGCTGGATTAGGGGTGTGCACAATTGTTCTCCACGCTGCATCGTTCACTAATTCCCCCAATCAAATAATCCAGAATGCACCGGATCTCATCATATCCCAGAAGCTAAGCAGGTTTCAGCCTGGCTAAAGCTTGGAAAGGTGACCACAGTACATGTTATATGCCGCGAAGCTACGTTGTGGGCAGTAGAGGGCAGTACAGCAAGATCCATAATTGTAATGTATTTCGACACTCCCATGTCTATATCTGACTGCCTTCACTAACCCGCATTGGTAATTGTGGCCAAGTATGGTTATATAACCTCCACAACCCCGCAAAACACAGACAGGCCCTCATCCAGCAGTGGATTGACAAAAATGGCTGTACACATGTACACACAGCTAAAATAGAATCGAAACAAACCCAGTGCTGCTTTTTTATGATTGATGTAATGTACAAAACTACACATTTATCCCAATAATAATAATAATCAGTGGTAAAAGCAGGTGAGTGTTTAAAAGCCAAAAATAACCATCATTCACATACTCTTTGGTTCTTTCGGTAAAGTCACGTAGGTATAAAATAAAATAATTGATTTTAAAGTAAAATAATTTATTTATGGATCCCTGCAATCACAAAAACTTCAAATCTACATCATTCAGATGTCAATCCTTGTGCTAGGTAATATAGATATGCCAAGCTCAGGCTCATAAAACCTCTTGTCCTTTGTGTCATTTGCCATTTATCGTTCCGTTGCACATATTACCACTATCACAACCTTACTCTAACCTTGCTGTGTTAATGGCTTCGTGTGAGAGTTATTGACTTTCTGGTGGCGTCTGCGGGAAGCAGATTGACCGATTGGAGTGATGTTATGGGATTGCATGAGACGTCCATGCTCATTACGGTCTCCTGCTAAAAACAAAACAAATTCCACCCAAAATAATTCAAGGCCACTGCTACTCTTTAGACAGATACAAAATCATATTTTTAAACATACTAGAAAAACGTGTGAGCCTTGTGTGTAGCCAACTTGCAGGTTTGGCGATTTTCTGTGTGGGTGACTTACTGTTTCAGTTTGATGGTGATTAATGCGACTCGCAGAGGCGGTTGACTCACTGTGCGGGCGACTCGCAAGAGTAGGGCGACGGACGTGTGCGATTCGTGCGATTAACTCCGTGTGGACGAGTCACATACGTGGCCGAGTCATAGGTGGTTCATCGCGTGGGTGCGTTAATTGCCAGGGTTACGTACGGACGCAGGAGATGAGGTCGTGGAACTTCTCCTTCGGGAAAAGCGGCGTCTTCATGCCGCGGAAGTAGAGCTTGAGCACCCCGGCAACGGAGTTGATATCGCGACTGCTCTGCTCGTCCTCCAATGGATCGTCTCCTGCAAAGGCACCAGAATACGGCTCGTGGAGCTACGTACGCCGAGCCTCGGGTTCAACCTCCGGACTCCAGTTTTGCAATGGAACGTTCAAAAAAATGTTTGCAAATGAATGTTTGATTTTATTATGCTTGCTTAGCCAGGAAAGTATATTTTGTGTAACCAGGTGAGAACTCAAGAGACCAGGATAGTCTCATTTGCAAAAGTCACTTGGGGCATTGGTGGGGGGTGAGATGATTGCTGTGTATAATCCCAATTGAATATTTGCATGAAATGTTTTTATTTAGCAAATATTGATCATCGACGCTGGCACACGATAGCACTCTTGTGAAGGACATCAGGGGATCTTTAACGTCCACTTTGAAGCAGACAGAACGTTGTATTATGGTTATTACACCCGAAGTAATAATCAGCAAAGTCTCCCTGAGTATTAAACCTCTTTTTTCAGGAGGCTCCTGCCAAGTTTTCTGAGTAAGGGACACAATGTAGCTACGTGTAATCCCAATTGATCAACTTGCAGGTACATTTTCAGCATTGGGAAGTTTGGCCGATACCGGTTTCATTGTGTGGCATTTTTTTGGTTAAAGCTTTGGGAGGAAACTGGAGAAACTCATGCAGAACACAGGTGGACAAGAGAAACTCCACATCGGAAGGCACCTGAGTCAGGAATTAAACACACACTTCTTGCTGTGAGTAACAAGTACTACCACTACACCAGCCTGGTGCCATAATTGTCGGTTGGGTTTTCCATTTCCTCTGTAATTGTGCCAATTATCGCATTGCAAAAGAGATCGGCTTAATAATGGTGCAGTGGGTTCCACGGAGGCAGACACTTGTACTTGGAGGCAACACGTTTATAACACACCCCAACAGGATAAACTATATAAACACTCGGGACAACTATGTGGTAACTACCACGGAGCTAGACCTCAACAAGGTCACTATATAAACGGGTCAGGTCAGTGAAGTACTGCCTGACCCACGATGTTGAATGTGATGACCGAGCCCGAAGAGCGTAGCACGGCCGTTTGATTCCAGAAGACAGCCAAGAACGCTCCCGGGACAGATCCTTTATTCTCCTGAGCGTGGCCTCGCTCCGGCCTCGGCCACGCCCCCTTCGGGATCTTCCCAGAAGATTCTCGGTCCTTATAACACATTCCTGCTGCGGAGGGAGCTGGTAGGAACGTTGGGTTGCTCGGTCAATGGCCAGGGTCAACGGCGGCGTGGTGTATTCCGCAAATATGCCCGACTGTGAGGGCGGGCACAAGCCGGCGTGAGTAGGTTAAACGTTGAGTTTTAAAAGGGCACCACGGGGTGACCAGCCCCTCCCCATCCAGCCCCTCCCCACCCTCCCCTCCCCATCCAGCCCCTCCCCACCCTCCCCACCCAGCCCCTCCCCCTCCCCACCCTCCCCGCCCAGCCCCTCCCCACCCTCCCCTCTCCACCCAGCCCCACCCTTCCCATGTTTGGATGCACGACGGACAGACAGAATAATCCCGTGGGCTGATGTAACCAGGAGGTTACTACCAGTATCACGTATCCCTTTGGTCCCCTTCTGGCCCCCGCCCTTATCCTATGCAGGTCACGTGCCCTCTCGGGTTCACCTAGACTGTCACGTATGCCATACGTACTCTGGTGACAGAGAAAGGCTCTAAGACGCACAGTTACACTCTTCTCTCAGTAGCTGGCGCAACGCCATAGGGACTCAAGATACATCGCGACAAAGGCACTGACTGCCAATAATTATGAAACTGTGAACCGGAATGCATTTATTATAACTAGAGCTAGGACAATTGCTCATGTTAATTGACTCCAAGTAGACATTCAACTGTGAGAATTGAGGTATATGAGTAATTAATGTGTCACATCATGAGAGTGTCACGTGGGGCATAAATTATTTTTCCCCATCTCTAATAATCGCCATCATCAAGTAGCAACAACAGGATAGTAATCCTTGGGTTATGACCAAATCACAATGAATGTGCCCCATGACCAGATATGGGAAGTGAAGCAGAGTTCAGCCTGGTTAAGTACTTTGGAGGGGACACCAGGTTTTGTAGGGTTAAGCTGCAAAGTGGCCAATAAATCTGTGTGAAGCTTTGAGTGTTACTCAATAATATTTTAGCATGTATGCTGAACTTCTTTCGCACTGTATGTAGCCAACCGTGTGTGTTAAGCTTATTCTGAGTACTCAAGTTCTCCCACACATGTCTAGCACTCACGGATGAAATGGCCAAACATCCCAATCCTAGACTCTCCTAAAAAAAAACATCTTGAGACTCAATGAGGCTTTCCTGGAGAGAGGGAGACCACCATCTTTTCCCCGACCACTTAAAAATGTATGGATAACTTCTTTCGAACCGTACATAGTCAACCGTGCTAATCGAAGGTGCAGGGCAAGGACAAACTAAACACAAAAAGCAGTTCTAAAGAAATTATTTTTCAAGCAATATTTTTTTTTTAAATGAGGACACTACTATTCTCCAATCATCAAACTAAGTAACCGAACGAAGCTTCTCTCTTGGCTTGTGCAGCCACGGAGCCATTCACTTGACCTCATTTGTAACACTTTACCATCTGACCGCAAATCGTTGACTGTATGAGCGTCAGCATTTTCTGCCCTCGACTGTCCCAAGCAGCACTCTCCCCGGCCCTCCCCGCGGCGGTGTGGGAGGGAGAGTCGATGGAGACAAGGACCTGGAGTGAACTCAATTTTCTCTGGACCAGTGATTCGATAGATGTGGGCTTATTTGTGACCTCGCGTTTTATGGATTTGCAAGATTGATAGACGACTACTCACATATTGTAATTTTTTTTTAGAGTAACATTCACTTTTAAAATTTACCACCACCATAAATCGGAATCTCTGCAATGCGGATCTCTTTTTTCCCCCCCCTCTCTCTCTCGCTCACCCTTTTCTCTTCAAAAGCTTCAGTATATTTAACAACTTTTGCTAACGATCGTTATTTTTGTTGCACGGTAACAGCACAGGAGTCACACAAACACCACCCGTGCTGATTAAACAGGACTGTCTGACTTAAGACACCCAAGGCATGACGCTTCGTTGATTCTGTGCCAATATTTTAACACTCTGAAGCTTGTAGTGCTGAATAAGTGCTCGTGTTTATGCGATGCCAACACATTTTAACAGGTTACTGTCGACACTATCTTTATAACATTCGACCAAAATGCTAATTGTGATGGAAGTAGTGCAACACAAACTGCATAATGAATTGATTACTTGAATTACTGCATGAAAAAGGCATTAGTCAATGCTGGCTGCATGCCCTTATAAACAGGACGAACCTATCAAAATAGATATTTTTATATACCACAGCAACGTGTCAAAGTCACATTTCCAGGATTATGTTCAACCAGAGATATTCCAAGCATTGTCTTGCAGCAGGTTTGGCCCAAAGACATCCTCTCCGGTGCAAAAAAGGGCTTTTTTAAATTATAAACTATTCTGAGAGCTACAGGCTTAGTGCGGCCTGGAAGCGTATTATCAAATAAATACAATTACAATTCCTTATAAGGGAAACAAATACCAATGAATAACAATTGAATGATTACCAATCTATATAATTACAATACCCTCCCCCTCCTTGCCTCGAATCACTGCACCAGATTGAATTAAATGATGACGTCACCCTGATGCTGCTCGATTTAAGACCGGAAGCAACAGGAGAGCTTCACCATTCTTGCCCGATGAAGCTGATTGTAATTATCAGCGAAATGTTAAACGCGATCTGACCCAAACACCTATATTATGTATTCAATTCAACTCTAAACTATTTTTACTTTACCAGGTAAGGCCCACTGAGCGATGTAGCTCTTCTTTTTGGAAGCGACCTGGCCACAAATGATAGCTCCTCAAAGTAGCTTATCACCACGTGGTGATGTATTGCAACCAAATACTCTGAACGCATGTTGATTCCAAATGTTGGAGGGGAAAAAAAATCATCTATTGGTTTCCACATCTGTATAACCTCGTACAAGTAAACGTTAGTAAGACGTGTCTATTATCCCATCAATAGTGTCGGTTGCTGCTGGCTGGTGAGTGGTTTGGGCCTGTGCTCAGCGACTGTGATTTAATAAAAGCTGTCGCTTAACGATTTTAGCCAGCAACAGGTGAAATCCAAACTAAAGTGCATTTATCCATTTTGCAACTATTAATGCTTAGTTACAAATGTTCTGACAAAAGCATTCACAAGGGATACTCGAAGTCATTTCGGATGAAATTCACGTCTTTACCGCTTTCAAATGATGCCTTTATCTCGTTCACTTCCACTTGAGAGCCGGGTACTCTGAATATCCCTTGATGCTGTAATCCTATAGGGATAAGAAGCAGAGTTAAGTGCCAAAGTGCAACTGACATGAAGCACGCAATACAACTCTTTTCTTTGAGGATGTAATGACGCATCAATTAACATTGAATTTTAAGGCGAAGAAACGTGAATTGAATAGTGTGTGCGTGTAAGAATCAATGTTTTACGATTTGTATATCCTGTAATGGGTTCATGTCACCCCTGCAGCCGCTAGAGGTGCTATGATTGACCGCAAAACAAACAGAATCGATGATCGGATCAAATCCTGACCCTGAAAAAGCGATAAGTCATCAAACTGCTGGGGTGAGAGGGCAATCATTTCACCCTTAATATGCACCTCCTACACATTCCACAAAAACAAAGATCTCCTGTTTTGCCTTAACATACTTTTGTGGCAAGTACTATTTGCGCGCACCGACGATGAGACACAAGGTAGTCGAAATGGACGTACTTTTTACGTGTTAAAAACAAATGGTGCTGAAAAGCATTGGATTGGAACCTTCAGAACGACTGACCTATAACCCAATTTATCAGTGATTTTAAATATTATAAATTATTCAGATTTCACCAAGCGAACGCGTAATAAATGTTTGTCTCCCATGCTCTGGAATGTCGAATTGTCCTTTTTTACGCCTTAAGGTCAGAGTATATCTTATTGTGGAGTAATGCCTAACAAATTTATTTTTAAAACAACTTTTGTCTCATAATTCTTGGTGCTGCAGCATTAACATATTTAAAGAATGATTGTAACAAACAAAAAAACACTCAATGCAGCTTGCCATGTGTGCACTCGTACGAAAGACTTCTGCGCTGTGCGTTTTCACGCTAAACGTCTGGACAATCCAGCTCACGCTCGCACCTCCGATGCAGGAAGCAGCTGCGATTGGGGGGGGGGGGGGTCATTTGGCAATTCACCTCTGGTAGTTTCACCTCTGGTAGGTTCACGCGCCATGATTGAATGTGCGGTGGGAGGCTGTGGTGCACGGTTTGTTGGCGATTTGAGGCCGTCATACCGTAAAGGTTAATGAAGCGAATGCAGCTTTCCACAACGATGGGGATCGCCTGGCCTGAATCCTGTAACACAGCAGGCGAGCATCCGTGCTTGCACCATTACGTCAGTTTGTGTTTAATTGGTAAATACTACTCGATAGAGGGTGGTGGGGCAGGGGAAGTATTGGTGCTGTGGTTAGCGTGTTGCGCTGACCCTGGCGCCCAGAGTTTCGATTATTGGCCACAGCTAAAATCAGTGGCAAGTGGATAAAAAAGTGGTCCATGGCCTTCACTTCACCAACCTGCACTGACCAGCATGATGAAGTATGGTAAAAAATATATATATCCATAAACCACATTACACAGAGAAGGGCCTTAATTCATCAGTGTATTGATGAAGGGCTATAAAGTATATTAACTACAGTTATAAAACAAATGCTACATTATCACACGTGCAAATTGATTACATATTAAATACAAACACATTTTTTTACATTAGCTCCAAGCAAATTTTTACGTTATTAAATGTACTGAATAAAAAAAAATATACTCCCAGAATAATTAGTTAAAAGCATTTTTGGTGCTGTATTCATACACCGAAATTAAAATCAATGCGCTACCTTTAAATCAACGATAACGTTAAATCAAGGTTAAAAGTTTGAAACAAGCCAAAAAGCATAGCAAATAAGCGCACACGCACACAACAATTGAACAAAGAAAGCACAGACTCAAAGGCAAAACATCTTCGCTAAATCTCGTGGCTGTAGCTGCAGATTCAACACGGCCGTTGAGACCACAGCAGCAAGCCCGCTCTCTTAAGCGATGGCAGCTCTCCCATGCACAAGGGAAGTATCTTATCTGCTGCCCAAGGGCGTGGTGAAACACAGGATGGATTGCAGAAGTCCCCTCTCCATTTGAGTGAGCGTAGTGTGTCCCCCTTACACGCTATCATCCCGGCTGCGGGGGAGGGGGGGGAGATGGTTCCTCATTGCAGCCAAATGATAAACACACGTAGGAATACAAAAATATGTGCAGCTGAAATGGCCGACGCTCACCAGGACTTACATGACCACTTTATGGCATTAAAATATTCTGTCATTTTAATTGTAATTCATATACACAGCATGTCCAAAGAGGTATCATCCATTACCAAAGAATTATAATTCAACTAAGAATGCTCCCGATGTGGTCAAAATGTCAAAATCTAAGTGGGTTTGAGCCTGGATAGTGCTTGGAAGGGTGATCCACCATGCACACCAGGATGTACAGGCAGATGCAGCGTTCTGCTACAGAGGCCAGTGGAGCAACATCCACTTTTGTGCTGAAATTATTTGCTTCCATGCTCCCCATCTTCACCGTAACCGACCAGCTTGTTGAGGTATGGTAAAATAAACCCCAAGACCCACAGAGTGGGGAGGCCTTAATCCAATAGTGTGTTGACAAATGCAGTTTGAGCTGGGTATATACAATTATATGGTAGAATGCAGATTCCATATGGGTCTCATTCTTCAAAAAATCTACATGTCGACCATGGCATTTGCGACGCACACCTTAATGAGGTACGAGAGAGTGCCAGGTGCTTTTTTCTTTTAATTTAGATTTTTGTTTTCTATCTACGTGACTTTACCGAAAGAACCAAGAATATAGAGGAATCCAATGAGCTATGAAAGCTCTTTTTCACAGATGTCAGTAGGGGCGGGTCAGCAAGTTACAACAACAAAAGAATACATGTGATTTCATTTTTCTGTTATGTCTTGTTGAAGATCATTCAAGCTTTGTTTTTGGCACTTCATCTATCACATAGCCTTAACATTCATGCAGTTACAAATTCTGCCCAATTATCATGCTTTAATAATGGATGATATTCGTGGATATCCTGTATAGAAGGTATGATAGTTTTCCATGTTAAATTGTTGGCCATGGGGCAAATTTGCTACACTTGTGCCACATCTATTATTTAGAGATTGGTTGCTTGAGTCAACGGTTACATGGAGGTTGTGTCCATGCATCTCTGCCACCTTATAGAATGAGTACCTTGCATGGCCGGAATGGAAAATGACTGTTGTTGACCATGGCATGTTGTTAAAAGCAAACGGAACACCCACTTTGTTGTCTGGGAGAGCTGTGTAGGTTTAATGGACCGTTATCACGAGCAACCTTTCACCTTCAAATGAAGCCATGGTGGATGGATTTCTAAAAATATTTGCTTTAAATACTGGGGAAGGTCCAGCCTCATTGGGCTTGTGGACACTACCAAATTGGGCACAAAAGACACATTTCTAAAGTAGAGCTGGAAACCATTACAGGGGGTTTCTGAAGCTACATTTTAGATTTAATTCACATATAAAAGTATTACATTTTGCAAACAAAACAGTTACTGTGGCTAAATTATGGAATCTGTTGACAACAATAAAAATATTGCTTTGGAGTTATTTCCAGATAAAAGTTTACTCTTAGATAAAAAAAAGTGCAAGATCAATTAGGCTACTAGGCGTTCAGAGGATTAGAGTGGAGCATTTGTGGGAGCAACGGGGGATATGCGGACCCCATGGGAAACAGAGTAGCGAGCGCAGGAAGCGACAGATGGGCCGAGTCGTCTGGCAATTATTGAATTTGCATATACAGTAATGGACCTTGAAAAAAAAGCATTTAACAAACAAGTCTGCTCGACAAAACAAACTGCCACCATGGCCTCGATTTGGTGTGGGTGATGGTCGCTGCGGTACGGACGCACACAGAGCGTCGCAAAAAACTCCGTGCAGATAGGGGACTGCGCGGGGCGATGGTACCTGTTGCCTGGAGCGAAAACTCCGCTTCCCGCTGCAAGCCACAGGGTTAGAGCAAGACGGCAAAAGCGGGACGGAGGGGGGTGGGGGAATAAAATAGACGAAATAAAAATCACGCAAGAGCTTTGTGGAGCGGGCGGCAGCGCGCGACCAAAGCCCCAACCCCAAACGACAAGCGGCCATCAGTGCAGAGGAACTGCGAATGCTCGTGAAGCGGCAACAGATCTCGTGAGAGGTTCGCAAGGAGAGTCGAGCGGGTCCATCATCAGCAGCACAACAGCGTTCATGCAGCAGCGAGTGCAGCCCAGCCGCTAGGTTTTTTTTATTAAGGCAGATTTTTTGCACTCGACGCCAGAAAGGAAGCATGGCGTGACCAGCACTGGCCCGGCAGTACCTGTATGTACGTTTCCAAATCACCGTTAAACAGTTTTACGTTAAACACTGAGCGCGGCCTAGGCTTCCTGAATTTCTGCACTGTGTTGGAGGCAGAAGCTGGCCTGAAAAGGTGGACACAAAGGTTCAACTGTGTTTTAAAAAAATGGATTAAATACAGGGTGTATATATGCACACAGAATGGGTAATCTGCAAGTTGAAAAGAAGATACAAGGAACTTAAATCTATAACTATAGCAAACAAAGTGGCTGAGAAATGACAAAATCCACATTTTAAAAACAATCTAAGAACTATATGCAAACTATGCTTTGACTCCACAATATACAAGATAGCCTACTTTTAGATAGCATAAACTAGAGTCTACCCTTACTTATGGATTAACTTGTTCCAACTTAAAAAAACAACAAACATTACACCAACTGAACATATATTGCATTAATTCCAGTCAGTAGTACATATTTAAAAGCAAAAGTACTCTAAGAAGCACTGACAAATATTTCAAATATTATTATTTTAACAAAATGAACATGAACTAGAATTTAAACACTGTTTTTGAACCAATACTCAAAAGCTGAAACTGTAAACAAACGCCACCTTACCCAGTGTTCATACATTCTGCTTTCTCACCTACAACACACACAGACACACAGGACACACAAATTGCATCACAATCTGAGCACAAGCAATAGTTAACTGCTTTACATTGAGCCCTGGGTAAAAAAAAAACCGAACAACGTTCTACACTGCAAGTTCACTGCTGTCTTTAATATTATTTTTGATAGCGTAAGCTCACTTTCATCCAGTCCTTTCTGCAGTAGGTCATGCTTCGTTTGCAGCTTGTTGATGAGGCTGCTCCTGTCCATGTACTCTTTGAATTTCTAGTGGCACAGAAGAAACGAGCGTTAACGACGCTCTGGCCATCAACAAACATGCATTTTGATTTCAAGGCCATGTGGCTCCATTACTTAGCAGTCTTAAAAATACGTGCAACGTGTGAAACCAGACCAAGCGAACACAATGAAAACAGCTATGCTCAAGTGCACTTTCAATAACCATAAGAGTTGTGTAAAAGCAAGCATTAATAATGCAAGAGAACGATGAGACAGCTGAGGCTGTCCTTTGCCGGGTGTCTAACATTTAACACAGCTATAAGAGACCATTATCGTTACAATGATGTTTAAGTAATTAAGACAGAACTTAATGCTAAAAGGGTTGGTTGACTTGCTAACAATTGAGGGCCAATTCTGCAGCAGCAATTCAGCTGCTGTAAAGTAAAGCAGCTATCAGCAACAATGTAATTATGCGTGGTTAAGTGGCCAGTAATCTGTGTTATGCTCTGGACTGAAGATAATACATCTCACAATCACTTAGGGCAACTTGAGTAAAACCAAACAGTGATGAGCAGTGACGATGTATAGATGTCCTTAAGATGCCAGGGTGGTACAAAGGTCAGAGCACGAAGCTGGGTTTGACTATAGGTTTCAGCCATCTGCAAATGAACTTGGTTTTCAAGTGTACCAACTCCATTATTTCAGCCCAGTCACGAATGACTGCACATATAAAAAGCTATAAAATTTAATTTAGATTTGAAGTTTTCATGACTGCAGGGATCCTTATCAAATTAAGTTTGGTTATGCACTTAATTTGACAAAATTCCAGCAGTGGGAATGAAAAATATCAGTTTCATAAATGTTACTCTCTCTACTATTTATCAATATACAGAAAGTCTCTCATGGTCATCTCTGTGATATTATGTTCCATGAGCCATTCTAACAAAGGGTTGCAATTATCTGAGAGATCCAAATAGATGCTTTATATCAAGCAGTCCAACACTAAACGATATAACATGTTATTTTACATCTACTTTTGATGATGGTGAATGTAATAAAAAATATATATCCGCCCTTTTTTACATGTAAAAAACTGTTAATTAGGTTATTTAGCCTCTCATTACCATATTTTCCTCGGGGCATTTCATCAATTAAACCTTTAGGAAGAAATGACACAGGGAAGACGTTGGAAAAAAATACACGTGCAACGATGGTGACAGATGATGGAGCTACTCCCCGCACAAGTCGCTATCCCAGGAATTCTGGGTCAAAGGTCAGACAGGTTGTGAAGTGCACACGCTACAGTTGCAGCCACGTGTGGCACAATGGCTTCGAGCGGAAATGCAATCACAATAAGGGGGTAAAGCTTCACAAATACATTGCATTTGCTGTGTCTTAACCACATCACTCACTTTTATTAGGTAAAAAACATAACGGTGTAGCCCTAGAATTGCTCACTCAAGCCACTGCTGGCCTAAGGGCCTCCACTAAATGGAGCTGTAGGGCCCCTCTCTAGAGGGTATTTTGGCCTATTCTTCTATGCTGGCCAGATATCTTGGAAGGCAGGGGATTACCCACAGTTTTACCCCACCCCACACGACCTGCCGATCTATGAAGAAAAACGATCACTCTCTTTAATAGAGGTCCATGAATGCACTGAAAGGCAGAAGGAGTAAATCTTGGAAAAGAGAATAAAACTAAAATTAGAGACATAATTTAACGTGAGAAAATGGTATTGCTAGAACCAAAGATGGATGAGACTGGTGATGCAATGTCAGCTCAAGGAAGGAACATGCCCGGACAGGGCAATCACCATGGAGATGGATCAATGAGGTCAGCTTGTGTGCAGGAGTGAGATGGATTGTGGCATGAAGGGATCTTAAGGGGAGGTGATGTCGTAGGTAGGCTTCCATTCAGCAGCGAAATATGGCTGATTATACTCTTTGGTTCTTTCAGGAAAGTCACGTAGGTATAAAATAAATTAAATCACGACGTTTCGGGCGCAACACAAGCGTCCGTCATCAGGTGGGACAACCACAGCAAGAAACAATTGCTGAAGTGGGCAAAATATTTTTGGTATTTAATCTTATACCTACGTGAATTTACCGAAAGAACCAAAGAGTATGGATCACGAAAACTTCAAATCTAGATGGCTGATGATATTAAATTAAACAAGAGTTGGATGGCGACATTGTCTCAAGGTAGCACAATCGCCACTTGTTGCAGAGGTTCACGGTTCGAATCCAGCAGCCGCCCCGATTAACAATGCAAGTGTATTACCATGTTACGGCACTATGGAAGTTGTAATTTGTATCATTATCATTACTTTTAATCATCATGCTTCACTTTTGGACATTAACTACGCCTGCCCCTATCGCTCACAGAGAAGTAGAAGGACTCCGTCTCCTGCTGGTTGGCGCGACGCTTGGCCACGTTGTACTTGCACATGTAGGCCTCGGAGGGCGCGGGGGCGCGCAGCGACTCTGTCGACTGGCCGTGCTTGAAGGCCTCCGATACGTCGTAGTCCTCGGCCGTGAGCATGTCCATCAGGGCCTGCAGCGTGGCCTCCTGCGTCTTCTTGATCTGAGCCGATTCACACGCACGACGAGACCCAATCAATAACAAAAACAGGCACATTCTTTAGATCCAGGCAGTGGTGATCACGCCTTTTCTGGGACTTTCGGCTAAAAGCGCAGCTATAAGAGGTGGCAGATTTTCTAAATCGTTGGAGTTGGCACCACTGTTGGAGTTGGCACCACTGAAATGTTAGGTTACAATCCAAGGAGCACCCTGCGATTAGCGACAGTTTGAGTGTGGTGAGTTCATGGTCTCATTAATGAGTCCAACAACAACAAAAAAACACGCACCACATACATTTTCAATCTGCATTTAATTTTGATAAATTCCAGCTATGAAAAATAAAAAAAGATGCATTTAAATGTCATTTGACAGACATTACACTCATATAGCAAAGTGGGTGGGAAAATTGTGCCTCCTACTCTGTGGACCATGTTGTCACAAAGGGATCTCAGAGGTAGCTCTGTGATATCTGCTTCCGTGGGCCACACTGGAGGAATCTGAATGGATACAGAATCAGGATAAAATTGTGGAAAAATATATTCCTTAAACCATAGGTGGGGATCGCAGATGATGCTGCATGCCACGAGTGCCGATGTACACGTGGAATACAATGACTTGGATGTGGGGTTGATGGATCACACAGATATGCAGCCTGTGTAAAACAGACACAGATCTGCAGGTGAACAATGTGAAAGTAGGAAGCAGTACAAAAAGCAGGTTGCGGATCTGCTTGTGTGGTGGAGTATATACGTGTTTCCTTCTTCATGTGTCCACGTACATTTTAAAACTGGCCAAATCTACCAGTCTGAAAAACGATTCGTGAAACGCTTTTTAAGACGAGCGGTCCCATTTTTTTCTCTGCAGAGCAAACAAAATTTGGACTCAAAAAGTAAAACTATATTTTTTTACTGGAGGAAACGCAATTTGTAGGGAGTGAATGCTGCTTGTGTGAGATGAACCGACAAATCATCAAAGCGTCTCGCACACAAATTAACGAGACACACCCCCCCCCCCACGTCTTAAAGTTGAGGCAGACCAGGGCACGCAGACGCTTGCAGTGCTGTTCCACGTTCCACAAAGACAAAGATCTTCCGTATAGCCTTAACAGACTGTAGGGGCAAGTACTGTTAGCGAGCACCTATGAAGAACGGCACCGGTACACGAGGGGGTTGGGTGGCCAGCACCATGCCCGACCGCCTTTGTCTCCCCAGTGGCGATGTTTACACACCGCACCAGGAACTCATTTGAGGCCGAGTCGGTCTAGGGGAGGCCCAGGACCGGTTTAAATAATCGTCACTGGTGTTGGCCATGAGCGGGAATCGAAATCGGGTCGCTGGGTTCGTAGCGCAGTGCGCTAACCGCTACACCACCACTCCTCACACACACATACACACACACACGTGAGAACTTGACTAAGCGCAGCTCTCCCAGATAAACGCTCACCTCCTCCTTCTCGATCTGGAGCGTCGCCAGGCGGCACTTGAGCTGCTGACACCGCTGCAGGAGCTCAAACTGCAGAGGCGACTGAGCGCAGATCTGACTCGTCTGCACAACATAACACACACATTCATTTATTCACGTAATTTTTATTATTATTAATAATAAGAGCCTACGATCAAATTACCTGCACAATCCTGTCAGATCTCGGAAGCTAAGCAGAGGTTTGAGCCTACAGTGTGCACAGCAGGGCTGTGTGGTGGAGATGTGTGGTAGGTAGTCGAGGGAAAATGCAGCAAAAACTCATTGCCGTACTGTTTTGTTTCCACATCCATGTTACCTGCTTTCACCAATCTGCATGTATTGATATACGTGGCATAGAAAGGTCACGCAACTCCCATGACCCAAAAAAGTGTAATGACAAAAAAATGCCGTACATGTACATTGTGATGTGCAAGAGCTAAAGGTTGAATAGGCTGTACCGTGCGATACACACAACTACAAATAGTAGTTTATTAAATCAATACTCTAACAAGTGTTTTGCTCTGTAAATAAAACAAACATATGAAGCTATGGGCTTGGAGGTGGCCCTGTGATTCAGAGATCAGAGCAATGAGAGCTGGCAACGCTGAGACCTGGGTACAGTATCAAGACGCACCGAGATGTTCTTGGATAAATACATTGCGAGTTTTTATTGCAAGGAAGCATTCATAACAAAGGTTACGAGTTTATTGCGTCCTTGCACATCGTGTGTAATGTTTTAACTTGAATATGCCTTGTGACCAAAAAAATTATCAGGCAATGAACACATTTTGTTGTGTGTAAGCGATAGTGCAGCGGTTACAAACCCAGAGACCTGGGTTCGATTCCTGTTCACGGCCAACACCAGTGCCTATTATCTCTACCAGTCCTGGGCCTCTGCTAGGTCAACTCAGCCTCAAATGAGTACCTGGTGTGGTATAAACATCGCCACTAGGGAGACAAAGGCGGCCGGGCGTGGTGCTGGCCACCCACCCTGTCATGTGCCGTGCCGGCCTTCATAGGTGCTCGCGAACAGTACTTGCCCCAAAAGTCTGTTACAGCTATATGGGGAAGCTGTCTTATATGTGTAAAACACCAGTTAAATAACTGCTAAATGGAATAGAGTAAGGAGTTTAAAACAAAAATGTCCATTGCCAAGATTGCAGATTGAATGTTGAGGGTATGCGGAGGAGTGAACTTGGAGGGAAATTGAGCAGGACTGGTACCAATTGTCCAATAAAATGTTATTTTACGAATTTGGTTTTACATCAAAAACGAGGTTGCTTCACACTGTCTGAACCCCAGCCGATCACACAATTAGCACCATATGTGGATTGTCTTGGGTTCTGAAGCTCGGGGCAAGAACACGGCGATAATAGCGGCAACGGCAGTGATGAGAACGACAATAAAGATAAGAATGAAAACGGAGAATAAACCATAAAACGTTGCATATGGTTGAAGGCTTGCCGAGTCAGCGAGTATCATTAGAAAAATGAGATCCTGAGAAACAACTACAAGGTACAAGTACATGGTGAACCAAATGATAATATACATGGATATCTGCGTGCACGTGCGACGCATGTACAGGCACAACCCTTCTGCCAATCCATTGGTAGAGGGCTGCCCCACGCCGCGTGGGTCATGGGGGTTATTTGACCGTACTTAACCATTCTGGTCTGAGTCGGTTTGTGAAGACGGGCAGCATTGATGTGGGAGCACAGACGTACAGTACAACAACATCACTTATTTATTTATTTAAAGCTTTCGTGACTGCAGGGATTCATATTCTTGGTTCTTTCGGTAAAGTCACGTAGAAGAAATAATAAAATAAAGCATAATAAAAATTCTCACCAAGTTTCGATTGCAACACAAGCAATCATCATCATCAGGTGTGAAAGCTACAGCAAGAAATTTTTAGCTAAAATTAGCTACAGCAAGAAAATTTTAGCTAAAATTAGCACCTCACGACGATTGCTTGTGTTGCAATCGAAACGTCGTGAGAATTTTTAGAATTTATTATTATTTTATTATTTCCCTTCTACGTGACTTTACCGAAAGAACGAAGAATGACAACAACACTACTGAACAAATCACAACGCAACAATGCGAGCAGAAACAAATAAAGAAATCAAATAAAACTAAACACCCCCTCCCCACCCGAAACGATACGACGCCGGCGATTTCCGCTGGCCTCACCTCGTCCCCCATGTGCGGCTGGAAGTCGAAGCGCAACGGGCGGCAGAAGAGGGTGTCGTAGCTCTCCATGAGGCGAGCCTTGTCGCTGCGCGGATCGAGGGCCTCTACCGCGCGCTCCACGGCGCCCAGGCCCGCGTGTCGCGATGCCTCCAGGCCCAGCTCGGCCGAAACGTACGTCTTGAGGGCACGGGCGAGGCACGCGTGGTAGCCCAGGTCACAGCACTGCAAAGACAAAGAACCCCCACCGGTGTAGCCTTAGCAGACTGTTGGGGAAAGTGCTGTTAGCGATTATTACCGATGAAGGCTGGCGTGGCACACGCGGGGGTGGGTGGCCAGTACCACGCCCGGCTGTCTTTGTCTCCGCAGTAGCGATGCTTACACACTGCACCAGGTAGTCATTTGAGGCTGAGTCGCCTGGGACTGGTTCAGATAGTCGTCACTGAAGTTGGCCATGGGCTGGAATCAAACTCTGGTCGCCGGGTTCATAGCGCAGCGTACTAACCGCTACACCACTGATCCGCACAGCACCACACAGCCACGCGCACACTCACACAGGGAGCGCATTAGTCACGGTCGCGCGCGCGCACACACACACACACCCAGGGGTAATTTCCCACAGAAATTTTTTTAGGTCACCAGTAGAGCGAGAAGTGACAGGTGAATAGTAGCCCACAGCGAGAGGTATCCTATATTTGGTGTGTCAGGTCAGGAAATATGTTCAGGGTCATTAATCTTGACAGACCTGGCTGAAAATAAGCCCTGAACCCACAAACCCACCAAGCAACCCAACCAGTGACCCAGCTGCACCCCACAACCCTGCCACCCAGCCACACAAGGTCACAGCCAAAATCTTCCCAATGACATCTCTGTGGTGGTCAGAATGCAGCCTAGCAAACCACCTTACTCATTCATAACATTTTGACCTGCAGTCTTGCTGTGCAAGGACTCTCCTGATCCGTTTTAGCACTGGACAAGATCATCAGTGGCGAGTGACATCAGAACTGGTCTTGAACCACTCCACGACAATCCAAGTTTTAAAAGAGTTTCTAGTGGTGTGTGTAACCATAGGCAAAGGAGTCACATTTACACATAAATTGTAAATGTCGTGGATTGGCTTTCCAACACACCGGTGTGCTGTACTAGTAACGAATCGGCATGTTCTGTTTACGTGACAAACCTTACAAATTGGCTGTGTTGGGTGGCGGCGGGTTTAACAACATTAATATGAACGTGATCCAACCCAAAAATATTAATATTATGGAGACACAAAGGCATGGTGCTGGCTATCCCACTGCTCTGTAGACAGTGTGGGCGTTAATTGGTAGTAATTAACAGCAGTCGTCCCGACCGTCCATGCGGGCGACGTGTAAAACCTTTGTACATGCGCAAACAGAACTGGGAGATTGGTTGCAAGGTCCAAGAAAATGTGTTCAGCATGCGCAGTGCCAATCTTCTTCGTGCTAAATCTCCTATTTTTGGTTCTCGGAAGGCAACGCTCACCAAGAAGGGTTAAACCCTTTCGCCTCCAGCCTAATTCCCTGGCTGTCTGCTCTAAGTAATACCCTTAATTATGAGTAGAGCAGGCAGGCAACGGTCCGTCTGAAAGCTACTGTGCACAATCATCAGCTCAAATAAATCGATATGCACTGTGGCCCTTGATAAAAAAAACTACCAGGTAAAAATAGAATAATATTTTTCTTTCCCCAAGGAATATCTCAACAGTGTTTTTTTTTCAAGGAGCCAATAGGTTACTAATTGCTATACTCAGGGAAATATCATGTCTGCCCATCCATCCAAGGACACTTGTATTTTCATGAAAATTACAAAACAATCATTGTAAAACTTACAAAACAGCTTATTAATACTAGTGACCAGATCTCTACAGGTTTTTTGTATGACTGGTCATAATTAAAATTCTGCATAGGAGCGTGATTGTCATGTGCGCATGATTGTGAGCTTGTGTGGGTAATGTGTACATTAATTTGCATGTGCGTGTTTCTGTGCGCGTATTTTTCCTAAGTCGAACCCCCGAGCATAATGGGGCTCCCTTAATCAACTTGCTTGCGAGCTTGTTTATTTTTCTTGGTTAGCGTACTACACTATAAAATCGGTAACCTTAATTGAAATCCATGGCTAACATCGGTTTAGAATCATATCTAAACTAGACCTGGTCACCCAGTGGCGAGTGATATCTCAACTGTTCTTGAGTCACCCCCTTCACCAACCCGCACTGAGCAGCACAACAACAACAACCTCCATTTGCCGATAAGTGGCGGTGACATCACCATAGCACATGTGCCAGGCTGTGCACTTTAAGGCCATGTGATGTGTCAAACGCCCGCTGGCAGGTCACGGGACAGACCCAGGTGCCATGGATTGACTGACTGAGATGACAGGCAGATGAACCACCTACTGTGCCAACTTGCTGTATTTTAGCAGCCCGGCGCTCCGCTCATTGTTGAGCAGCACGGTGAAGTATGGCCAAACGAACCTGTTGACCGACACCATGTGGGGAGGCCTTCATCCTGCAGCTGACAGGTAATAGGCTGTAAATGTATTTAATTTAATTTGGCAGGCGGAGGTAATAATGTTCCTATGAAAAGGATATACTAGTTCTTACTAAATTGTAGGGGATATTATTGAATAAAGTACAAGTTGGTTGAGGTTTTCATCGCACTCGCAGCACAAGCCAAGTTGCATGTTCAATAATCAAGCAATACAAAGCCTCAAGAGCTTTGGAAAGAGGCTATTTCTGGCAATGATGTGCCAATATCATTAGTCATCAACAGTTGTCAGTATCTATTCACCGTTGTATCAAGCTTTCCCCGGGGATGAAAGAAAATGCCTTAGATTTTGTACAACGAATACAACTGTAAAAAGAGTGCTTAACAAAGGATAAATTAGCCTAATGCTCAACCTAGATATGTATTTAATTATTTCCATACTCTTTAAAAGCTCCCATCTGTTCAACAAATGTGAGCCTTTCTGAAGCTTGTATATCACATTAGTAAGAAATTAAATAACAACTTGATGGTAGGACATGGTTAAAATGAAATCACAGAGGCATCCCACTACCCACACAGTCAGTGCGGACGTGCAACAGAAAATATGAAGCCTTGTTCAATTAGGAAATTCATTGTAGCGTCAACTAACTAATTTCTCCAAGGAACATTCTCTGGGTAAACAGACTGCATCATTAGCAAAGAACAGAACACGACTTACTCAAAGAATGTTGAGACTATGTAAATAATATGGCGTGCACAGACAAAACTTTCTGAACTTAAGACCCTTGGCTTTGCAGCACAAATCTATGCAATATGTGTGCATCGAGCTAAGTGAGGGAAGAGACTCACAAAAGCAGCACTCTTGAATCAGGAACACAGGCCAAGGACACATTGTATCGGCCTTTCTTTTTAATCACTCAAGCCACGAGTAACAAGATTGCCATGAGCCGCATGAAGCTTCAGTGGATGGTACACCGTCAGAGACGTTGATGCAACCAATAAAAAAACCAAGGCTGGCAAGCGTGAATATTCCCGACATAGAAGAGCGCTTGCCAACCATTTAACTACGCATCGCAGACAAAGACAACGAGGCATTCAACGATAGACCTTCCAGAGCCAGGACTTGGTCCAGCACCACTCACGTCGATGAGGTCGGAGAGGTCGTACACGTAGTACTTGTGCAGAGCCGAGTTGGTGGCCTCCAGGTGGAGGAGGTACTCGTTCCGTGCCTTGGTGGCCTTCAGCTTACACTCGGCGTACTTCTGCTGACGCTGGAAAAGGACAGAAGACACGTGGAGTGAGACGTTAATCCCCCCCCCGCTACCCCACACCACGGAACAACCAAATGCAAATTGTGGCGTAGAAAACTACAGCGGTGCAAACCCTTCGTTTTAAAAAGTGGCCCATAGAAAGTGAATGTCAGCTAACTTTCTGAGATCCCTCCAAGTGACCTCCTATCCACATACTTTAGGCCTCTGCACTTTCCTATACACCCTGCCTTAAAAAGAGTAATGATCATCGCATGGCAGTCAAACCGATATGTTGCCTTCTCAGACATATTTGGAATTTATATAAATCAAGCGCAGAGCCAAATTCAACGTGATATTTTTGTGCAGTCATTGACGGCTGTGCTAAGCCCATAAATGCATTACACTTGAGAACCCGTGCTTGATTTGAGCCGAGGAACTCGGCAGTTGCCTGCTCAGTGCCCTGACCTCCGAAGCCACTGCTCTGCAAGAGTTCCGAATGGATTATTCTTCACCTGAGGACATGCCACTGAGAGCAGTATCAGGATAAAATTGGGGTTAAAGGGGAGAAAAAATATATGGGGGAAAAAGTACATGACCATTAGCCATAATATGATATACTTTGATTAAACATGTGTTGTTTTGCTCACAATACATGCATCAAAGTTCGTGTTAGAATCCATAATTTTGGTTTCATGAAAATATGCATTGAATTTGGTTGGGGATTATGGAGTGACTTTGAATAGGGTATATATAAGTGAAACACTGTATTTGAAAATAACTTCCTGCCAGGTCATTATACAATCTAAATAGACTTCCTGCCTATTTATGATGAACTGTAAACACAACTCATGCCTGTTTATTATGTATTACCAAATCTTTAAAAACGTACACATGTTAAGTATCCACAGAATATATTTTCTGTGTAAAAGATAAGTTGAAGACACAAACAGGGTCATCTTTTCATAAAATTAAGACATGTTAAATGAGCCATTACATTGAACTTTGGGTTTCCCAATAACATCTGGTAACCCAGAAGCATATGTTTAACAAGCCTGAGACCCAGAGGGTCAACACTGGTACAGAGTTCGCTTGCTTAAACAAATTCTGCTCAGTAAAATTCGTCTGGAAAGTCCAAGCGTGATCGATGAAAACACATGTTTAGTTCTATGTGGAGATATAGGACAGTTGCTTATAAATGCTTTTACCCATAGCGCTTGATAACACATGAGTTTTTTATACAAAATTGCTTATTAATACTGGTCAACAATTGCCTAGACATCGCATTTGCGCAAAATATGACATTTTCTACTAATAAAGTATGTAGATAAATACAATACTCTGGCTCAAGCTGGCTACTAAGCATGACCTCAAACAGCCAGCCAGCCAACCACCCACATGGCTACACACTGAGCACTGCAATCAGTAGGTTGGTCAATTCCTGCATGGTGGAAATTAGACGTTAAGGTAGGCACAGCCATAAAAAAGTGTAAGCAACTCAGACCTTATAAACACGCAAACACCTATCGTTTACATCAACTTCTCTCAAACCTCAGTGTTGTGGTGCCCTATAAACGTGCTGGGAAAATGATTATCACCATGTGAAATGCCTCGGCTTCATATGTTATCAGTAAAGTCAGGAACAGCTTGGCATTATTTTCTCCCAAGCCAGGAAATGCCTTAATGACGTCACTTGTGACCACACTATCGTGTGAAGTCTCCTTTCATTGCAAAAATGTGTATTGTTGTGTTGATAAGATTATCCAGACATCACAACATGCCATGATTAACTGCAGTTATGCATGGCTGGGTGGTTGGATAGATGGATGGCTGGGTGACGAGTCAATTATGTGTTTGGGGATGGATGATTAAGTGGTAAAATGGCTATATGACTGAGTGACAAGGCAACTAAGTGACAGGGTGACTGATTAACTGGACTGGCTGATGAAATAGAATGGATGCTGGGTGACTGAGTGGCTTGATAGCTAGGTGGCTGGATTGAATACTAGTAGGGTAGTCGGGCAACTGTGTTGATTGGATACTGGGCAGTCGGGTAGCTGTCTGTATGTATGGCAGAGTAGCTGTGTAGATGGGATGCTGGGTAGGTGGTGAAATGTATAGGCTTACGCACAAGCATTGATAACAATGCTCAGATACCATGGCAAGTAACAATTAAGAGTAGTTATACATGACTGGTTTGGTGTATTGCGTGGCTGGGTGCCTGGGAGGCTAGTTGATTGAGTGACCAGTGTGCTGGGCTGGGTGGGACATTGTTTGTGTAGCTGGGTGGCTGAGTGGAATGGATGCTGGCTGGCTGGTGCCTGGGAAAAGAAGCAGAATGGAATACTGGGTGGCTCCGTGGCTGAGTGCCTCAGTATTTGGATGGCTGGGTGGCTGCTAATCGCCTTTGTGCCTGGGTATGTGGGTGACTAATTGTGTGAAAAACTGGTAGGCTAATTGGGCAGCTGTGTTGACTGGATGCTGGCAGCTGGATAGCTGTCTGTATGGGCAGCCAGGGTAGCTGTCTGTATGGGCAGCTAAGTAGCTGTCTGTCTGGATGGCAGAGTATCTGTGCGGACAGGAATCTTGGTTGGGTAAGTAGGAGCATGTGCAGGTTCGAGCATGAAGCGAGGCACCTTCTCCTTGAGCTTCTCAATCTTGCGCACGGAGCTGCGCCGTGCCCCACGCTCATCGGGCCGTGCCAGCCCCAGGCCGACGGCGCCGGTATCGCCCGTCTTGCCCATCTGCTTCTCTTCCTGGCGCTCAGCCTCGCGAAGCTTCCCCGCCGCGCTCATGCTCTCCGTGTTGTACATGTGGTACGTCTTCATTGCCTGCACGAGCCAAGTAGAAACCTTGTTAATTCATCACCGCTGGGACGCTCGGCCAGCCGGTCACATTTTACGATTGGCACTTATTCATTAAACCAGGCGAGGGCCCATCGACACAACACTGCTGTGGGAAAATATTAATATTTTCATCCTACTTGCGCGAAAGTGTGCATGACACAGTGAGTAATAACGATTGTTGAATAACTAGGCCAGAGCCCCAATGAGATGAAATTATTCTTTAACAAGACAAGCATTAGAAAGGAGCAATGTTACATCCTGAAAAATGTATGTTATGTAGTCTGTATTTAGATTTTATGTTATATACTATCTATTTTTCATATTGAGGGTGGAGCCACAGTGCAGTGATGAGAACACTGTGCTTTGCACCCAGCCACAGCTCACATCAGTGGAACCAGTCCCCTATCTCCCCCCTTCCCCCCACACATTCACTACCCCACACTAACCAGTATGGTGAAGTAAAGTAAAACTACTCCCATGACAAGATGCAGTGTGGAAAGGTATAGATCAAGCAGCAGCTTCACAAAGGGATGTTTTTAAATGATCATTATCACAGCATGTACCTCACCTACAGGAGAAGTCTGCTTGAACAATTCATACTTCTTCATTTGATTTCCTTATTTTAAGTGGCATGGCCCTACCATGCAATATAAACAGGCCAAAAACTACTCGGGCACAAAAAAAAGTTTTGCAAGATAGACCTACATATAATCAGCAATCATCATCAGCCAAGATCATTCAACTGCTGGTTGCAGGCCTCCTTCACACGCTATAATAATTAATTATTGTACCTGCATACGAGTTGGTGTTCTTTCTCCAATATTCTTTGGGTCTTTTGGTAAAGTCACGTATATAGGTTCAAAGAAAATAAAACTCTGACGTTTCTATCGCAACACAAGCGGTCGTCATCACCTGATCACCTGATGACGACCCGCTTGTGTTGAACCTATCTACGCGACTTTACAGAAAGACCCAAAGAATATGAATTCCTGCAGTAACGAAAGCTTTAAGTCAAGATTTTATTTCGCCAACTCCACGATGGATGTACCCCTCTGGTATTTTTCCTCCTTTAGCTGCCATTGGTCATCATCCCTTCTAGTGACATTTCCTGCCCAAGCTTACTTACTATTTTAATAGCCAAGATAACGTTTTTAACTCATGTCTGTCCCAAATCCATGTGTTGCTCTCTCCATGCATACTGGTGCATTTTCAGCGTTCTATTCCCCATTTCCTTTGTTCATGTTACCAATCCATATGTCATAACATGTAATATTACACTGATTAACATCTTTCTTATTTCGGCAAATAACTCGATTTCAAATCATGACGTCTTCATTTATAATTAACAATCATCCTCTTACTTTAAATCTGATCAAAGGCCATCTGTTTTAAGGAAAGACCTGGCTTTAAATGACAGGTTATACATGCAGGCATGGAATGAAAAACTCAAACATGAACCTCTCTTACCCACTTCCACCTCAAAGTGAAGTCACATGCAAGCATTCAGTCGTGGCTTTTGGCACATGACTCTGCCTGCAGCTTTGTGTTTGAATCAGATTAGACGGCACATATAAACAGGACAGAAGTTTGTTAAGCTGGCAACGCCCTATCCCTCCACCGTGCCCGACTTAACTGCAGTTTAAGTGGAGCTTTGTGAGCCGAAACTCACAAACGTGAAAGGAATTTCTAAACTCAATGATGATTTTTATTTATTTTATTTGCATGTTTTCCAAAAATTAAATTTTCGAGTGTACTATACTGATAGTACAATCGAAAAATAACTCTCAGAGCGGTGCATTACTCTGCACAGATCAACAACCTCAGAGATTCCTTCAAATGACTCCTGTTTGACACAATCAAGGGTGACGCTTTCCCATCCATTCTGCCACTGATATGAATGTTTGTCACATGAGAGCCAACCCCAACATATTTAATAGTCATATATAGAATGTATCCAAATTGAACACAAAGCCTCATTTAACATGATGGATTTCCAATGTCATTGGTGACTGGGCTGAGATGCAATTCTGTCAAAAAAATTAGCAAGTTTAGCTTTTGCATCCACAACATGCACATTAGTTGAAGCCAACCAGTGATTTAAATAGCGGAAAGGTGAATAACATTGTCAGGTTTTCTGGCCGCATACAGGGACACGTTCGGCGCGTGTCTATGTGTGCGAGACTAAGAGGCTGCCCCGTCATTCCGACAGTCACGTAGCTGCGCGTTTCGCGGAAAACTAGTACTACACACACAACACTCTGTACCTTGCGGGCCCAATCATAGAACCCAGAGGGGACTCCACACTCCGCTTAGGCTGGCGCGCCAACAACTCCGCGAGGCTGGCGTGACCACCATTCAGAAAAATTAGGGCAAAGGCGCATTTGCTTTTTTTGTGTGTGTTTCGTTTGTTGTCCTTCCCAATGAGCACGGTCGGAAATACATCGAGCTCTATGGTGTAGAGTTTTGATGAGGGAATTCTTCTGGGATGGATGGTGGTGTTTCCATCCTACCTTCCGATGTTAGTAGCTATTTTCGACTCTCTGGTTTTACATTAACAGGTGAAATGTCTCACTAACACAGCCACCGTTGCTCATTTTCCTCGATGTGGCAGTGGCTATGCGATCTTACATTGACATACTAATCTCTCACAATACAATGGCCACCTCCGCAGCTTCGTCGTCGTGGAGGTAGCTCTCTGATATAACATTGACATGCATATTTCTCACTTTAACATCACTAGCCCCGCCCACTTCGCTTATGACCCTTGGGCTACACCCATTTCAAACCTTTAAAACATCCTGCCTCAGCAGCTTTCCCGCTATTTTTTTATCCTGATGACGATTGCTTGTGTTGCGATCGAAAAGTGGTAGTTTTTTGTTATTTCTTGTTATTTTCTTCGAACCTATCTACGTGACTTTACCGAAAGACCCAAGAATATGAATTCCTGCAGTCACGAAAGCTTTAAGTCTAACTTTGGAAGAGTATTTCAAAGTGATTGTTTTTTACAACATTTATCGTGAATACTCATAACTTTAAGGTAATGTTGCATCTTATCCCCTGGAAATACATTTGACTAACATTGAGTTAAAATTGGCAGGGTAATTTACTCCAAAACACTATCTGGAGTACTGTATATAGTACATGCACATTATTTAACCACCGTTGTTATTTGCCAATCCATTTTTTCTGGGGTCAAACTCGGCCTCAAAGAAAAAATTTGAAGATCCCTTCAATCTTGAATTTAATAACAAGTTGTAGTAATGCTGCTTTGTGTTTGCTTTTCTCAGAGCAGCTAAATATATAGACATGCAAATGGAATTTCTGCACATCACTCGCTAGAATTTCCTCAAAAAGGTCCCAGGTGCAGCCGCGACTTTAGTAAATATCACAGGTGGAAAGCACAATGTGGCTTCTGGAATTGGCATCGAGCCAATCACATTTTCTCGCACAAGTGACATATCTTAATTTGCTTTTACGGAACAGCCAACTTAAGTCAGTTTTTTGGAATGCAGTGAAGTCACTTCCCATTTTAAAGGATTAATTTGATAGACAAGGAAGATCTTCCCAGAATTTTCCCAAGGGCATCGAGGTGCTATACCCTGGCTTGCCAGGAGAAGGCGGCAGAGCAAAATGTGGACTAATATTTTGTCACTTTTGTATGAAATTTAAATCAAACTCTTTATTCAGACCAGAAGAATCCAATGAGATTTGAAGTTCTTTTTCACAGACGTCCAATTGGGGGAAAATCAGAAAGTATGGGATAGAGTGTTTCCCCCTTGCACCTGTGAGTTTTCGCTGGGTGCTCCGGTTTCCTCCCACATGCATACACATTCATTAACTGGTTGAAAATATCTTAATATATAGAGGATAGTGGCGCTTGGGCAATTGTTAGCGTTGGCTCAACGCCTGGCTGCCTTTCCCTCTCGTGCGATTCCTCCCGCCTTTTGAGCCGTTCCCTTTCGTCGAGAGTGAATGAAAACAGTGCGGTGTGTTTAAAGTTAAATTTATAATTATTGTTGTTTATCCAGGTACCTCAACCACAAAACAAATGCCCGATTCTCTCCTGTAGGACCCCTTGCCCATGAATGCAGAGCTTTCCAAAGCACCGCAACACTCGAGACAGAAGCAGCAATGAAGGGGTTAACCCCACTGCCGCTGATAAATGGTGTGTTGGCAGGTGTCGTGGCGCAGTGCGTTGGAGGAACATTTACCGTGCTGACATCTGTGAACACTTTCAGGACCTCTTCTTGCACTTGCTGGCCAATCTCCCGGCTCTTTTGCAAAAAATACACACGGGCACGTGCACACACACACACGCACGCAAACAAGCATTAGTGCATGCTGGCTATTTGTCACTCGGAGATTTGCATGATAGGAATATCTCGATTCCGTGCCAGAGACTTCAACAATGGTGATAAATATAGGAGTGAAAGTGTCATCTATTTCAGATTTGACTTCCTATAAATGTTATCTTCAAAACACAACATGCAATGCAAACAAAATTAAGCTAATTTATATTTATATGATTGAACAGAAACAAAATATGTGCACATGCACATTCTACAGCCCTTTGGTAATCCACTGCTGGATGAGGGCCTCCCCTCACCATGCAAGTCACGGGGCTTATTTAACCATACTGCATCATGATGGTCATTGTGGATTGAAGGTGGCAAGCATAGATGTTAGCACATAGCAATACAGAACAATGAGCATTTCCACACTGCCCTCTGCTCCTCGCCATGTAGCTCCACAGGATATAAAAACTTGCCGGTCACCATCCACTATTCATGTTGAACTCTGCTTAGCTTCTAAGATCTGACAAGAACTGGCAACTTTGAGGTGATGTAGTCATTGGTGATTAATAATGGTAGAGTATGTAGTAAGGTGAATATAATTGGTCAAGCTGATTTAATTAAAATACAATTTTTTGTCATTTACAATGCTACCCCCATAAGGTTGTTCACAACAAAGTATTACTGCATGCATGTGTCTGTGTGTCGAGCGTGCACACATTTAAAATATAAACACACTGCAGAGCGAAAAGTGCATTCCAACATGACGAATAGTAATTACGCCTTCGCTTAAAAAACCACGTAAAACTTTACGAGTGTGATTATAGGTTGTGAGGAATAATTAACTGCACTGTAAAAATAAATAAGCATGCGTGAAAAAGAAAACAAATAACGGGTTACAATCCCATAATTGGAACGCTAAAATTTTGATTCTTCACGGATTGATTGCGATACCAAGAGATTTTTCCAATCGTGCGAATTGAGCCCTGTGCAATGACAGTAATGAACATGATAATGACCTTTTAAGCAGCACAGCCTATTGGCTCTAAACCAGCTAACATTTACAATTACACCGTAATGGATATACTTAAAATGTACTTGACTTTCAAATCAGCACGCATCGCTGTATTCTAGTCTGCATCGCCGTAATAATCGTAGCCAACTTGATAGCGTTTTACGGTCATTACTGAAGAAGATTGTGAATATGAGTTTGCAATGCAGATGTTGTTGGCCTTTGAAACCTGAAAACAAGTGTATCCAACCAGATTATTCCAGAAAGAAGTTTTTGCAGCTGTGAGCAACACTCACCAGGTGCGTGCCTTGTCGTGGAATTGTTCAATCCCGAAATATTTTTCTTAAGTGCCTCGACATTACAAAGTTTGCTTAGTGTTTTCTAAGGTTTCTGATTACTGTAATATTGAGTGTGCACACCAGCTGCTGTTTAATAATACACGTGCCATTAGTGCCTGCTCCATTAACAAGAGCCTCCTGCCAATGCAATAATTGCTTTGTCAACATACAGCTGTGCCACTGCAGCCTTCAGTGGTGCATTCCTAGCGTTGCGTTAGGCCACACCGAGCCTCTCAGCAATGCTATGCTTCCCCCTCCAGAATGTGATGTATGCATTCCTGGCATTAATAAAGAAAAGTGGGTTAGTCGTAACAGCATTTTTATTATTATTAACAAAAAAATGAGGCCCATTGTTGACATGCACGAGTCTGCATATTTGTTTTTCGACGCCCAGCCCATCACTCAATGGTTAAAGCTATGTCTGCACTGTGTGCTGTGAGTGTAGTGTAGAGGAGCACCTAAATCTTGTGCATGCACACAATAGGGCCAAATAGGCGAGAAAACAAATTACCCTGAATGTGTCCAATTTAACCCAGTTCTCAGAAGGCCAAGCAGCCTTGAGCCTAGTTAACACTGTTATTGTACGAGAAATGGACTGGAAATACCAAATACTGTCATATTGGCTTAAGGTAACCAGATGATGGCAGTAGAGCAATGGATCCTTGAATCTGTGTGGAGCTTTGAGTGTGATTCAAGTGTATGCATGACATTGTGCCAGGTAATCAGGTTTAGCACTCCCATGTGAAACCATGAATGTAGTTGGCCAAATGTAGCAATGCAGGACCTTTATATATATAAAAAAACCCTCAAGAATCAATGAGGCTTAAGACACCATGATATTCCCTAAAGATTGTCACTCATCGGAGCACGCTTGGCTACGTACAGGTCGAAAGAAGTCCAACATATATACATGTTCAACATAGGAAAACAACAAGGCATGCAAAGAACCTCCATCAAGCCAGAAATGCGTGACAAAGCAATGCTGAGCCTTCACAACACGTGGTGCAGATGCTACTCCATTCCTTCAGTGAAATTTGTCTAAATTGCATGATCGTTCCAAAGCTCAGTCACAGCCAACACGGAAGATGAACTGCTCACTCACCTAAGGCTCAGAAACGGCGTAGTCTCTCTTGCATTTGCTTTCTGCGTTGGGGCGATCGCGTTTTCAACTCCATGAACGCTGGCTCAATGGTGAGCAAACTGGCCCATGATATTACCCAGCCATCTACAACGTTATCCAAATTAGAAGGGACAGCTACACAATGGCAGCATCAACCGCACGAGTTCTTAGTAAAAAAAAAATAGCAGCCCCATATAAGTCCCTGTACTTCTGACCCAATGACAAATTGTTGAGAAGCAGAGCGGCGGTGCCCTGGGCAGAGACGGAGAGATATACATGCTGAAAGGCCGGCATGGAAGCTCTCACGTTCATAATGCTAGGGCATCACAATGGACAAGGATGATATGTGATAAGCTTGAAGGTCATTTCCGCTTTATCAAATAACCCACAAAGACAACCCCCGAGTGAAAAGGATGGTGAGAATCAGCGGTCACAAAAGCAACGACACTTTACAACTCAATAAATTACGTGAAATCTCCCCAAAAATTGTATCCTAATTCGTGCTTCATTGGTGTCGTATCACGAGACGAAAGTATGTGTTCAGATCTCTCAATGGGCAGCAAAGCCCTCCGTGGCACAGAAAGGCATATGGAAAGCAGATATCACAAAGACACCTCTTGATATCCCTTCGAATGAGCTTGGTTACTCCACACAGTAGTGGGCACCATTTTCTCACCCACTCTGCCACACATGACATTCAAACGGAAATTTAATTCTCAAACCCTGGAATTTAGGTTAATCTCAGCGATGCCAGTTTAGTACTCCGGCCTCTACAAACCACTCGGTCACCTCGTACACCTCAATACTTAATCGGTGAAGCTAGCATTTTACACAAACGTGCTTGTAGCTGCATATTCTTTCCTTGATGGCAGAACAAAAATGCTTCACTTTAAAAAAATATTTCAGTAAAATAAATCTGCTGTTTGCAAGATGTTGCTCCCATCCTCGAAAGCAGATAGAAATCCGGATGCTAACGGTTTCGCTACATTTTACACAGTGCAGGTGGCTCACAGCCTCACGCATTAACGCCGCCTCCTCAGTGGCAAAACATTCTCAGGTGCACCTGACGACAATCTCTAATTGATCACTAATGACTGCAAAAAAACCTCAGAATTAAACAGCCAGTTATAAAACAATTAGCAATGCCAATCATTCAATTACCCAGAAAAGCCTCACTGAATCTTAAAGATGGCTCTTTCGGGAAGGACTTGGCGCCAGGGTGTTTGGCCATTTCCATTGATGAGTGTTTGGCTTTATGTGCTAAGAGACAGGAATAGTCGAAGAAAACCCACACATAAGGAGGTGACACGCAACACTGCCATCTCCTCGTCACCTCGCCACCCCAGACTTACAACACCCGGTAAACCCTGGTTTGTCATCCCTTTTCGTAACCAACCTGGCTAAAACATGCTTTAGTTTCTGAGATGTGTCTAGAATGTGTACCTTTATGGTGATTTAGTTGCAGCGATAGACATTGCATGCACTAGCAGCGGACCTCACTCAGCCCCTCTGGGGAAAGCATGCAAATACATATACGCTGCTCCTGGTACAATTAAGCAGTTGGTATAATTGTTAGGATTAAAGGTTAGAGCACATATGTAAAATTCCAGAACAATTGATACAGTCCTAGCCTGTCCCGAGCTCTAGAATTGTATTCTGCTGTGATGATCAAAACTGAACGTAAGACAGCTGCTCACAAGCCGAATTAATGATTATCATGGCAATTAATTAACTCAGCATCTTAATAGAAAAGATTTGTATTTTGGCAGCAAAGAAATCATTTGAATACCAGGATTTGTTTCTTTCGCATAGCAGCAAAATACAATTTGTATTTATAAATGTGAAATTGCAATTTCATTTATATTTATACAGCTTGCAAGTAAAAATGTAAGCTATTATACTGTATAAATGTAGTGACCACCATCGCATACATTCATATGGGGAGCAGTGATGGAGTATTTGTCTATAATTCAGCTTGACACTATTTTAAAATGTGCGACTTGGGCGAGCCGTGTTTAGGTTTTGCGTTCGATTGGCTTAATGTTGAGATGCTATAGATGTGGATTTTGATTAACCTAGAATTGTTATTACATTTCCATTAGACTAGACGTAAATTGGAGCACAAATGCCATTCACAGTACGTGACTAGGGCGATCAGGAAATGGAATATGAGAAAGCAAAAAGGGCATAATAACATCGGTTTTGTTTATAATTTTTTTATATTTAAACTGCTATGGAAAGCAAACAGATAAGAGCACTTAACCCAAGCTGGGATTTTTCTTATGTTGTTTGGATAAAATGAAAGGGATAACACACCCTAAGTGGAGAGGTCATAAGAATTGTTTACAGTCGCCTTAAATGTTGGACGACGCACACTACAAACAAAAGTCAAGTTTTCATAGCGAAAAGGTCAAGAGGAAAGGATGCACCCTTCAATGCAAGATGGGATGCAGCTGTATTTCAATGCTTTACTCAAAATTCCTACAACGTTGCACAGCACCAAGGCGGCTCAGCCGTTCCGTGTCTTGGCATCCAAAAAATGCAAAGGTAACGATGGCAGCTACCTCACAATATGTCGCGTTCAAACGCTGCCTCGTATTTACCCTTAGCTGTGCAGATGTCCTGGCTATGCATGCATGCCAACTCTGTGAACGCGCCCAGGCAGAAAATGTTTCCAGTTTCGTATGCAGCCAAAAACCCCCCCAAGCAAAACAAAGCCCGAGTAGCATTCTGCTTCTGACAGCACATCGTGTGGTCCCTATGGTAATTATTTTCCCCTTGTGGACTCGGTTTGCATTATTTCCCTCTTACAGAGAGCAGCACTCAACAAAAAAGGCACCTTCACCAAAATGCATGAACTTGAAGTCTGTACGAACATGAAGGTAGAACTCATTATTCGTGTATTATTGTGATCATTGCTGTCGCTGCCAAATAATTCTTGGATGTTAACAACGTTGCAGGACAGGGCAACCTTAAACGGTACTCCTGGGTCAAAATGTCCGAAAGCATCAAATCGCAATCTATCAAGCCTCTGACCCATTTCGCTGGGCTATAATAAAGGTGGAAAGTAGATGTGTGTGTGCGCGGATGACCGATCTTATTGTTCTGGTCACAATCACTGAAAAGAATAAATCAGGAGTACAATTTTTACTCAGAAGTGAGCTCACAAAAGGTAAAGTAGTTTGTCCTTGGGGAGAGCTGGAGGCAGTAGAAGCCTAGCCAGGTTCACTTCGTGCTTTTCTATCCGCATGGCGTGACCCAAAATTATCTGGGACATCAGCGAGTGACATTGTTCCCATTGGCCTTCCTGCAAATGACGTACAGTAGTAGTATATCATTTGTTGCTAAATCCCTGTGAGCATGACTGGAGTAGCCAGCTGCGTCCATAAGATTTGTTTTAATGAAAAACACCTAGGGAATAAAGATAATGAAATAGTAAATTTAGGAAAAGAATAAAGCCTTCTGAAGTGTTCATGAAATTAGTGGTATGGGCAAGAGGGTGTTGTCTCAGTCTGCGAGAATGCAAACTTGGCAGATGCACATTACTGCAGCGAGCCATCAGTTACGTGGAACATATTTAAGAATGCAACGACAAAGCAAAGGACATCAATCCTATTCTTGGTTCTTTCGGTAAAGTCACGTAGAAAGGAAATAATAAAATAATATTTGTATTAATATTTATATTATTTCCCTTCTACGTGACTTTACCGAAAGAACCAAGAATATGAATCCCTGCAGTCACGAAAGCTTTAAATCGACATCAATCCTATTGCAAGACGTAAATGCTTGAAAAATAAGGACACTTGGCATTGATTAGTATCTCATGCTTAGAATAAGAAAACTCATGTTATTTTATTAGCCCTTGTAACTAGAAAAATAAACAGTTTAATGCAAACAGTTTGACAAAACAATTCATGCAAATCCACGTCAAGTTATTTCTCAAAACATTGCAAATAAGAATGAACCTTGGCAGCATAGTTAATGTTTTTAAAACATAGGTGTTGGTCACAGCGGTTATATTAATCTGACCCACGTTTTCTCATGTCTAAAGTCATACGGTTGAGAGGCAATGCTTGAACAATGAATGGAATTCTAAGGACAAATAGACTAAACGCAATGGGAAATACAATTGTGCTCATAGAAAAATAGGACATTTAGGCAGGTACTTGTCATGTACAAATAAAAGGGAGGACCAGGAATCGAGTGGTGCATGATCACCTGATAACTTTAACCAGAGCAGATTATACTTTTGCTCAATTTTACTCCAATTGTGCCATCACTGCCACATCAGGAGATAAGTCTCAATTCAGACCTCTTGCAGAGCAGAAACAGCACCCTCCAAGTTGGATAGCAGCCTGAAAAAGGTGATATCACAAAACTTCTTCTGTGATCTCAAGTTACCTTTTTACCCACACTAGTGGGCAGTTTCCTACTTACCTTACTGCCAAAGTACATGTTCACCACATGGCAGTCAAACCAATATTTTTGCTTAATTCTCAGAGCTGAAATTTTAACAAATTACGAAGGCAGGCTGAGACCATTATCTCTTCATGTATGTATGGTGAACTTTGGCTCTCTGCGTAGCCAACCGTGCTAATCGGAGGTGCGGAGGAAGGACAACAAACTAAACAGAAACAGTAGTTCACATTTGAGAACCCATTTTAATCACAGGCTGCCGAATCCCAGAATAAAAACCCAGGATCAGTGGTGCCAGCTCAGTCATCTGACCCCTGACCCACCCAGCCACTCGGCGGGAACTTTAGCAGCTGGAATTATGGGACGAGCACAGTACCTTCTTGAGCAGCCGCGTGGAATCTTCCCCTATCTGGCTGAAGCGCAGCACCAGGTTGTTGAGGTAGATGTCGCTGATGGCCGAGTGGTCTCGGCTCTCACGCCGCGTCTGGTTCAGCAGCAGGTACCAGCAGTTGACGGGTGACAGCACGCTCTGCTCGCGCCTGTCCAGCACAAATACAAAGGTGTTACGGCATAAAGTACACACACTCAGTGCTCGCCGCTCCAAGGATTGTACATGTATAGACAGCCCTTTGTCAATCCCCTGCAGGATGGGGGCCGTCGGGAGTTTAATTGACCATACTTCACCACGCTGGCGGGGGAGGCGTAGATGTGGGTGGCATTCTGGATGTTGCTCAATATTCACACTAGCCGTGTAAGCTCTACACATTTTTATTTCTGTGTTGTATAGATTAATATTAAGCACATTCTAATTTGTAATTTATTTTCTGTAAAGTTGGCTAAATGGTGAAAGGCGGGAAAATGTACCATTTGCAGACTTTAATAAAGGACAATGTACACCACTCACAATGAGCATAACAATTTACACCAAATTAAAATCAACATGATAATCTGTACTGGGGATTCATATTCACAGAAAATTGCCAGCCAAGGCATGGAGAGAAAAAGGCAATGTGACAGTATTTTCATGGTCCACGTGAAATTTGAAATTAAACTCCACAGAGGACTCCTTTGTGTGTCTGGTTTGCAAGATATGAAATAATTATAATATATAGACAAATACACTTAAACATGCACACTGGACCTATCTGCTTTCAACTGTGAAATGCTGCATTTAACATAAATTAAGGCCGCTGCTAGACCAGACATTACTAACAATCACAGTAATATTAAAATTCAATATTACTTGCTATTAAGCATATTATGCTTTCGCCATTAAATGAGAGGAAAGGAAAATAAAAATGCAGCAGTACATAAAAGTGAGTAATGACGGGTCTAGTGTTTGGAAATTCACGATTAAAGAGAAATGCATTGGAGAGCTGTTTTTACGCAGTAGGAGTCAACGCTCATCATATAGAGGTGAGGCGACGCTCCTGTGGTTTGTCAATTATATTGTCAGCTTGGGAGTAATTCACAATTGACCATGGGCCCACAGTTTAATTCCCAAAGTTCCGCCTTTGCTGCAAACCAGGCTGTGAGATGTGGAATCCAAACAAGACAGCGAAGGCACCACATAACTCCTCCCAGCACGTGTCCAACATTGCTTTCGCAATGTTAATGCAACTGTCAAATGCACTTCTTATTAAAACCGTATTAGGAGAATTGGCTAAATTATAATAGTGCTCTGGATGTAGTTAGTTGAGTCAGATGTGTTAGCTTCATAGGTGAGCATGATTGGCTATGCACGGTGTGCGAAAGAAGTTCAAACATACATACATAGTTAGCATGTCGCACTATGAACCTGGAGACCAGTTTGATTCCCAGCCATGGCTAACATCAGAGTGTGATTTACACTGGCTTTGGCCTCACCCTTCAACAACACGTTTTGACCAGCATGGTGAAGTATGGTCAAACAACTCCGATGACCAACGCAGTGAAACCTTAATCCTACGATGGATTGATGTGATGTAAATATAGTAGCTATTTCGCAATAGGTCGAGCCATCGATTTAAATTAAATCCTCTGCTTAAAATAGAGGGGAATGAAGGGTGTGTACAGTCAATAATATTTTTTTTGTGATTAATGTTACATCCAGGCTAAAGGAGCAGACAAAACTGTACAAACTCTTAGGTTTTCGGTAAAGTCACGTAGGTAAAAATGAACAATACAAATAATAATAGAAATTAAATAATTTATATTATTTTTATTTTTTACTTTTACCTACGTGACTTTACCGAAAAAAACCTAAGAGTTTGAATCCTTACAGTCACGAAACCTTCAAATCTAAAACTGTACAAACACCGTGAAAACAAACAAGTAAAATAAACGGGACAGTAAAAATGTAACAATATCTACTCAATTAATGAATCGGATGTTCATCTAATTCACAACAATTTCCTCAACTGTTGGAGGATGAAATATTCAAAGCCCATAACATTGTATTGTATTACTTGTTCTTATACTTTTATATTATAATGTATTATACAGCTGAAAAATCAAATACAATTACATCCAAATAACCTGAGCACAACTTCAAGTACAGTGATTGCATCAATTCATTAAATGGTTTTTTTATTTTACATGTGCCCGGCGGCCCAGGACGGCCCTATTAAGTGTTTCAGGATCAGAAGTACAGATTCTGCGAGGGCTCTTTCCCTCTCCAGACTTCTTTGCGGCTGGAAGGAAGTGATCTTAAAAAAAAACACTTAACCCAGGTTTAGGTTACATTGTGCTTATTACACCAAGTGAAAATCTCCTATTCATCCGTAGAGTTCAGCTAAGTGAGGAGCACCATTGACTGTGCATCCTGTTTCCACATTGACCCCTTAACGTCACGACCAGCTCCGAATGTAATCGGTGGTAAACGTGTGCAGCTCCGTGACGTCTTAAGGGAGATGCACTCTCTCAGCTATGAAAGTTACGCGAGCGAGCTCTTAAGATCGTTTACCGAGTATCCTTGGCACTGGGTCGGTACAGTCGAATTGTCATGAGAACCTGAGCCGAGTCGGCGAGCCTAGCTTAGTTTATGAACCGCGCTGGAACCCTTCTCAATGAGTCATGGGAAGGCAGCAAGATAGAAATGTATGCACATAAAGCCAACAACAGAAAGGTTAAACAATATCGTTCAATAATACTGTATAATATGTAGTGCCTCGTGTTATCTAAGCCCATGCATGCCCTAATGTATACGATGTTAGTCCAGAGGGCATGTTACACTTGGCTCAACATGCAATGCAACAAAAACACCTGGCTCACGCATATACCAGGTTCTCATTTGCCCCAACTTGCATTCTCCGGAGATCCCTCGAACATCAGACCAAGGGCCTTTTAATGTATGCAGTTTGCCAAGAGTGCTTGATGACATTGCTGTAGGTTTTATAATCTTAAGGACTTGCGAACATGAGCGGATGGAGCTCATGATGGTGTTTAGAATAGGGTTCCGCAGGCCCTTTTCAAAACAAAGTTGTTTGTACCATTGGAACCTCATTTGCCAGAAGAAAAAATATGATAATTGTTTTTTGAACCTTTTATCTGGCAACAAAACTGACACCTTTTTTTACAAGGAGTCATGTTTTGCATAGACCACAATACCTGCAGTCATAATGCAAACAAAAAACATAACTCTGATAATGTATGCACTGTCCTTGAAGTTGATTGGTCCACACCCGAGCCTTTTGGCGTCATCTGGTCCAACACCATGTGAGACTAGGCTGTAAGGAAAGCTGTCTCGGGTGTGGACCAATCAACTTCAAGGACAGTGCATACATTATCAGAGTTATGTTTTTTGTTTGCATTCCAACTGCAGGTATTGTGGTCTATGCAAACATGGCTCCTTGTAAAAAAAGGTGTCCGTTTTGTTGCCAGATAAAAGGGTAAAAAACCAATTATCAAAGTTGTTTGTGTGCGATGTAAGGCAGAGGGCATTGTCGTACATTCTTGTACTCAGGAGTGTATTTTCTTCTGCATTTATAACTGGGGTGAAGCACCCAGGGCCCTACCTCACTGTACTTAATATAATTCGATGTAAAGCAGTAAGATTGATTGATGATCCAGCACTCCTAATTCACTCCAGTCACTCACTGCTGCGCAGTAGCCTCCTTATCGCTACTAGAATGGTAACTGTTTCCACAACATTCACTCATTGATTCCTCATTGATTCCTGACTGTTTCTTCTCATTCATTCAGTGTTCAACCACCATACATACGGTAGGTCACAACGCTTCTCTCTTTGCCTTTTCCCAAATTCTGCTCGATTTAAGGAATTCCCTCCCATCCTCTATTTTTCCCGAGATTGTATAACCTTGCTCGATTTAATACGTATTCACTCGTAAACCCTCAAGAGTGCCGCTTGTTGCTGGCCACTTGGCATTTTGGGCCTCTGGGCTTGTGTTCAGTCACCGTGGTTTAAAGAAAACTGTTTAATTTGGTAACATGTGCGGCACATTGTTGACACAAAGCAGGTTTAGATATGCACTTAAATAAAGGTGAAAGATTTAAAAGAAAATGGTATCTTATTTATTTAGATACAATAAAATACATTTAAATTACATACATTTACATGAACATTTGCATTCTTGTATATGATGGAATATTACATTTCAAATAAAGACTGTCCCAAACAGAATTCATGCACCGTGAACAAATAGTGCACGGAACAAACATCCTACACATGTACACAAACATACCCAGAGATACGATTTTACAAGACGGCAAGCCAACTTCAAAAATGAAGACGATACGCGTTTTCAAAATCCTTAAAGGGAGAGATAATATCAACAGAGAAAAGCTTTTGACGCTACAACTCACGAGGAAATCTCAGCGGGGGGGGGGCCCATCCACAATAATTAAAGCCAGAAACCGGCAAAAATTTTGAGCACTATTTATTTTCACTAAGGGCAGGCAGCGCATGGAACCGGTAACCACAATGCAAGTGCTGTGAAGTAACACACGTGGAAAACTTAACTCAAGAGTTCCATGATTTAAATTATGGCTTTAGGCAACTTACTACAGTGTCTCACTGTAACTATAAAAAATCTTTCTGAGCCCACATAATTACGCACTGTATGTTGTTTTTTTATGCCAAAGGCTGTAAATTGTAATACTCATGGCACAACAAGGAAGATGTTTACATTTCCTGTAATGCAGTACCATAAAGGGCTGTCAATCCGGTTTCCAATGGCAGTGAAAATAGTTCCGCATTGATATCTTTTTTTTTTAAAGGTTAAAATGGCGATAGTAAGGCACGCGTGTATTTTGTTATTTCTAAAAAAAGAAATACGATTTGTTATTCTAAAGAACACCAACTTAATGACCAATTGACGCAATTAATTTGGCTGCAGTAACGACACTCCATGTTCTTTGCTTAACCGGTTTAACCGGGCAGCTTTTATAGTAAACAATGCGCTGCTTCGGCACAACCAGTTCTGCTAAGCAATGTCATGGAGGATCTTCACCGAGTACTGGGCAAGCAGAGTGACTTTCTGATGCCGTGCCAAAGAACAAGCGTGGGGGAAGGGGGATCCTAAATGAGGGCTGAGTGCTTGGCAGCAGGGAACTCGGGCCAAGCGGTGTGGTTGTCAATGTCACACCAGGGTAGCTCTACAAATGCAAGCCCTGCTCCCATGATTATCATTTCTCAGTCTGGCCATGGCCTTGCACTGGAGAGATAGATTGAATATTCAGCTAAAATACTTGGTTAAACGGTGCATAAGATATAATATATACTCTTAGTCCCACCTGATGACGGATGCTTGTGTTGCGCCCGAAACGTCGTGATTTATTATTTTATTTCTATTATAAACGCTGTTATTTTATTATTTATTATTGTTTATTTTTGCCTACGTGACTTTACCAAAAAAACCTAAAAGTATGAATCCTTGCAGTCACGAAAGCTTCAAATCTAGATATAATATACACACGGAATATCTTTTGGGTGGAATGATTGGCACAATGATTAGTGTACTGCACAATGAATCCAGGGCCCCGAGATCAAACTCAGGTCGCCGGATTTCCAACTCTCTACAGACCACTGCGCCACCTTGGTCCAAAGGTGCCAAATTTGAAAAATTACTCTCAAATTACTCAACTGGGTAATGCCACATAACAACATCGTCTCCGACTGGTAAAACCACTGCAGACGATACTCGCCTACGAAACACAGCCCATTTGCAACACCCTTGTGCTCTAAGAAAGGTGTGAATGCCAAGTGTGCTAACGACCTGATTATTTTACTTCGTCTAGCAGCTTAGCAACGAGTATGATGACACGAGGAGTCACGGAGGTCACGAGGCGAGGGCACTGGGGGACGGGGTGGAGGCTTCACCTGAGTTGGGGATGATCGCGAGCGGCGCGGGCGCGGCCAAGGAAGCGCTCGGCCAGGCGGTCCAGGCCCCGCGCGTACTCCAACTCCAGCTCCGAGCGGCGGCGGAAGAAGTCCTGGAAGTCCTGCAGCAGCTGCTGCCGCAGCTCTGTCTGCTGCTCCAGGCACTTGAGCTGCTCGACCAGCTGCAGGCGGATCTCTGTAAGCCACAAACAAAGGCTCTGCGTCATGCACCAATAAATAACCATCTTCTACATACATAGCGCCTTCTTCTGGATAACATTGGTCCAAAGATGACATTGGTTGTTTAATTTCATTTTGATGACGAGATCTATAACATAACTTCTTCTACTAGGTGATGGAGTGGTGGTGGTGGTGCAGTGGTTAGCATACTGTACTAAGAATGTGGCAACCCGAGTTCGATTCCTGGCCATCTTTTGCCAGTGATATCTGAACTAGTGCTAACCCATCTCCCCCCCCCCACCCCCGACTGCCAACCCTTCCCCTTCACCAAACCACACTGACCCGAATGGCTAAGTATGGTTAAACAACCCTCATGATCCAACACTGCATAGGGGACACCTATATCTAATGAGAACTTTGAAATAAGGGCTGTACATTTACTTGTTATTACTCGCAAACATCAGTAAGGCATCGCATAATCTGGAAAACGTAGCTGTACTACCCTGAACAGCCTCCACAGTATTCGTAGAGGGCTCTTGCCGCTTGCATTCGGCAACCCAGCAGCATTTTTCTTTATAAAGGCCGCATCCCTGCAGATGAGACTCTGGGAAGTAAAAACTAGTTGATTTTTTTTTGCCTAACTTCAAACAACACTGCTGGAAAATAATGGAGAAAAAAAACCGCATTGCTCGATTAACACAAGCATTTTTTATTTCGGGAGAAACACATTATTGCACGATTATAATTATTTTATTGTCCACAACCTTCCAAAGGCGAGAAACGATGGCGCAGTCGTAATTATTTTTAATTCAATCCTCCAAGACACTGTATAATGAAAAAGTTAGAGCTTTCATTTTTTAAATATCCATTTCTTCCAACTTTTGTTAATTACCAGACAGTGGCATCTCAAGAAAGCACTCCCATTTGCTGCATGCAAATGACACTTTTTCAATAGTGCTTGAAAGATTGCTTTTGAAGCAATGCATTATTTTTACAAATAAATCAAAGCAAGTGCTTACAGAGCACCTCACACTGTCAACTGTTAGAGGGTAATGACAATAGTCTGACATCGGCTGTAAATTATTAGAAGCCTTGCAGCGAACAGAGTTGGCAAGGAAATAACATGGCGAAATTCCTGTAATCCGTGGCGATGTGGGGGATGATGCTAGTGGCAGATACAATTATCTGCTGAAGTTATCCGTGCAGATCTTCATCATCAGTAGCCATGATCTATCCACTGTTGAATTAAGGCTTTCCCCAACCGCCTCCAAGCTTCATGGTCTCGCAATGCAACACTCCATTTATCTCCGGCAAACGAGTTAAACGCTCCACACCCTTTGTACAAGTCCTTGAGGGGACATTCCACAGCGACCAGACATTAACTCCATGACCTGGTATGCAGGAGGTCGTGGGTTCGATCGCGAGCCTAACGCCTGTATATTTGGAGTTTGTGTGTTCTCCCCGTGGTCGTGTGGATTTTTCTCCGGGTACTCTGGTTTTCCCCTCGACATTTAGAAACATGCGTTTAAGAGTATTTGGCTGCTATGAATTTCCACCTAAGCTACTTCGTTGAGCTATCATTTGTTGCCAGGTCACGTCTGAAAAAGGGCTAGATAACTCAGTGGGCTTCACCTGGTTAAATAAAAAGTCCCCTACTTTGGTGCCACTGTCATTAATCCCGAACACCGGCCATCATTCCTTTCAGCGACATATGTTGCTCAAGCCATTTAAATTGTCTCAACGATCATAATGCTGTGTTTATAACTCGCGTATGTTCTCCAATCCTGTATCTCAGTGTAGTTCCAAGCTGGCACCTATCTATACTTCTTTGTTCACTCATAAGCTTTTGTTCTATGTCCCCTTGTCAGTGTCCATGTTATGTCAAAGCAGTTATGTCAAAGCAGGTGCAAAAGCTCAGATAATGGGATGACTTGAGTAGTTTCGGGAGACCACTTGCAGGCGATTCCCATTTGTGCATAGTCGCAAATAACAGGATTTTTTTAAATCTCCCGGTGCCTAAGCGAAGCTTGGGATAAGCACTGATTACCGCGTGTAAAATGCCTACGGAATAAATGTACCCAATCTCATCAGGTCTCAGAAGCTAAACAGGTTTGAGCTTGGATAGTGAGTGAATGGGTGACCACCGTGCAACGAAAACGTTGTGATAGGCTGTAGAGATATGTGGCGGACAGGGCAGTACAACAAGATCGACAGCTGCACTGCTCTTCTCTGCTCCCCGCATTGTCCAGCATTGACCAGCGGGGTGATATATGGTCAAACAACTCCTCCCCACGACCCGTATGGTGTGGGGAAGCCTTCATCTAGCAGTGGAGTGACAAAAAGGGCTGTACATGCTCATGTTTTGGTTTGCATATTACTGCATGCAAGGGGAAATCAAAGTTCCCGGGGGGAAAAAAAACACATATGGAAAAAGCCACACAAGCTGCACAAATTGGTCAATAACTTCATACACCATCTGCTGTATACAAAAACTGCATTGGACCGTGTACAATACTTTCTAAAATACCTAAACGTGCACAACAATAACAGCGCTGTCACACAGTGGACAAACCAAACGATTAAAGAGCAAATATCGCATCGGCTGCTCCTGCAAGTGCACTACAGGAGCCTTCGTTTTCATTACGGAGTGGGGATCAAGGCTACTCATTAATCAGAGGAAAAGACCAATTAGGTCACGGTTAGCACATAATTGGATCTCATTCTGTCACATAGTCGTAGATAATATCACGTGGTTGTGCTGGTCAAAGAATAAGCTCTGCACTCAAGAATCCAACAATTCAAATATTTAGATTTAATATAAATGCAACTTGAATGTACTGTATTCATAATGCATGTGCAAATCCTTTTCTGTCCATGGGCTCTGTATCATTAAGGACGCTCGGCATGCCATGACACATTATACCAAGTACAGCATGCATTTGCTGTGCATTTACCAGCCAAATCTGCCGTGAATTAATCATCAGCTGTACTAAGTAAGTCCGGCTCTCAGAGCAACACATTTCTAAATTAGATGGAGCCATGGAAACACAAATTATTCACGCTTCCTTAGAGCGCGTATGGAATAAAGCCAGACCTTTGGACGCAGGATGGGTTTGGATAAAGGAATTTCTTTTTTCAACAATGACGAAACCAGGGTGTTATGGAAACACTTTACTCTGCTACTTTTTCAAGTTCAGAAGGGAAAAAAAACACTAAGACTGGGCAAGAACAACACTAGCAATGCCACCGTTAACAAGTTACAAAACTAGTATGTTAAAACTACAGTCCTAATCTTAAAAGGTCATTGAAATACAAGGCCTCAACCATGTACTCGGCAACAGGAGGTGTGTTAAAACTCACCCCGGTCACTCAGATTGGTGCAATTCAAGGTTGAAATTTGATTAAAGGATCAATCCTTTTTTTTCATCATGTGAGACGGGACGGGGTTCCACTAGCCCCACTTTTAGAGTTAAATAATAAATTAAATTCTCAAGTTGTGGCCCCGGCACAGGAACGGTGCTTATTTGTGTGCAGCAAGCGTGCTGTAGGCCAACGTAGAACATTGCAGTGGCTGTAGCGGTCTATAGTGGTTGTAGTGCTGACGTGAACCCATTACTTACAATATATACGCATTGAAAAGCATCGATTCCTACAACGCATGATTTGATGCACGTTTTTTGAGCTTACAGAATCGATATTAACCCTGTGAATTAATGCAAAATTACTCCCTTACTAAGCAGGTTATCACGCTGCTCATCTCACGGGATAAGCAGTGTTGAGCTTGGATGGTGCTTGGATAGGTGACCACTATGCAATCTACGTGCAGAAATACGTGGAGGGCAGTGCAGGGAAATCCATTGTTGGACTTAAATGTGCGCTCCCACGTCTATGCTCCCTGCCTTCACCAACCCGCATTGATTGACCAGCGAGGCGACATATGGTCAAACTATTCCCACGACTAACAAAGCATTGGGAGGCCTTCATCCGGCAATGAAATGAGAAAAGTCTTTTACGTGTTCACACAATGAGATTGAACACATAACTCAAGCGCTGCTCCCCTATCAGCTGCTAGATGTAAGCAACCCGTTGGCCGGGTGCGCCACCACCGTTAAACACGCACCACACACACTTTAATTCGCAAATCGCCAAGCATGTAATTAAAATAATCCTATTACTATAGTTGGCCAAAGAAACCTCCACAATGCAAGGGGCCATGGCTTAAAATAGCGAACCAGCGGTTTCATCTATACAGTTATGTCAACACGGCGATTTTTTTTCCAGGGCCGGCAAGGACCGTAGTTCACATTTCAACAGCATGGATGGCCAGCTTCAACGTTTGCCCATGGGCACCTGCCAAGCTCTATAAACATTTGTACAAAAAGCCCCTTCAATTAAAGCGGCGCGGCACAGCGAAACGAATGTCTGCGGGAACAATGTGTTTGCTGTATACTGTGTTGGTCAATGTTCTTGTTAGGTACTCCAGGCTGAATGTATGAAAATATCAAATTACGTGGCCCTTTGCCAGCACGGAATGCCAATAGCTACAGTCTTATTTGGCAAACAAAATCAAGGGACATTTCCTCTTCGCTTTGGCTTCTTGGTGAAAGAGCTCTCTGTTTTAGCGTATGGTGCTCGGTTACAGAACTCGGTGTATTCAGCAGATAGATAAAGGGGATGTCGCGTGAAGCACTTCGAGACTTTTCTTTAAGCTGCATATTATGTTAAGGGCCGCGATTGAATTGCATAAACCAGGCACTGTAATGCACAAACTTCCATCTTAATACAAACCCCCCTTAACCTACCACTCTCTCAAGCCCCTCGTCTAGTGTATCATCTGAAGAATGTATAGTGAAGGTTGGAGCACCGAAGTTACTTGCTCATGCCACTCCGTGAAAGGGCTCCATGAGAGGGAGCTCTAGACAGCCCCTATGGGGATTTTTCACATACTCTTCCAAAAATAAACAGTATCGGTACACTCATTCACAAATCAAAGTTGTAATATAGCTCAAGACGTAGATGCTCACAATCTGTGAAAACAACTGGACATCTTTGAAAAAGAGCTTCATAGCTCATCGGATTTCTCCAGTATAAATAAATATTCTGATAACGAATAATAAATCACAGGCATTTGTCGGTCCACTGCAAGGTGAAGGCATCCCCACATACCGTGCCAGACATGGGCGTTTTTTCATCATACTTCTCCACCCTGGTCACTGGTAGGATGGTGAAGCAGAGGGGAACAAAGACTGTTTCATATATCACTCGCCACGTGACTAGAGCTGTGGCCACGCAGAGCAGTGCCCTAAACCACTATTGCCTCTGTGTGAATATATTACGTAAGAGAGGGCAGGTTTGCTTATTCGCCTTTTATGAGTCCAAACTGGTTGTTCAAGTTGGCTACCTGACCCTTGAAAGTAAAAGTGCAGTAAACGTATATGACTGCACGGTGTGAGACAAAGCATAAGGCAAGCGAGCCAGTCCATAATATTACGTGGTGTGTAGATGTAGTCAAACGCTTATTTACTATTTACATGAAAACCACTCCGATTTGTTATCCTCTCTCGATCCATTTAACAATTTTCAGTCGTACAATGATTTTGAACACGTACAAACAAAACAATTCACATTCTCTGCATGATTGAGTACCAGCGGGCATCTTTTTCGATCATCACCATCATCAGGAACACGAGCCGATATCATCTCCTCCATCCCTCCGCGGTGGTACGCTCCTTACAAAATACACATTGCAGTGTGCGTAACGTTAAAACGTTATTTCCTCAGGTATAATTCTACTTATTTATTCCCCACTTTAAACATGTGTGGTGGTCATGATTGACACACACGCCACAACCAGGGTCCGGACCGGTCGGGCCAACGGCGGTTGGAACCCCTCTGAGGGGAGGGGGCTGGGGGAAGCTACGATCCCCCAGAGCCCCGCCTTTCAGGGAGGAAGAGTATATAAGGCGGGTCCCTGAGAGCGCGAGTCAGTCCGTCTCAAGCCGAAGCTGGAAGCCACCTGAAGAAGAAGACCCTGGAACCCAAGCCGCCGACGTCCTTCTAAGGGCCGGGGCTCAGTGCGGTGCCAGTGGTCGTGGGGTTAGGACCCTGAGGTTCCCTCGGCCTGATGCCCTTGTGAGGGCCAGGTCCAGATGGGCCAGTGGTCAGGGACCCACCGGGCCAGCGGTGGGAGGGCTGAAGTAAGGAGAGTTGTAGGTACGATAGCCCGGAGGCTTTACCTCCCCAGGTTGTGGGTGAAAGGGGCCGTTACCCCTTTGTGTTAGGGATTAGTGTAACTGTTTGGTGAAATAAAGCGTGTTGCCTCTACGAAGACTCCGTCTCCCTCCAAGAACGTTACACATGCACTGGGAACCCGTGCTGCGAGGATGCCTCGGCTCCACTACAGGCGAGCGGGGTTAACTGCTATTCCTTACAGATAAGACCCGAGCAGTAAATGGCCAAGGTGTGCGAGGCGAATAAGACGCGTCGTCATAAATAGCATGCGTTTGAAAAAAGGACCGGCTGTCAATGACGCAGAGAATTTAAATGCGATGAGAAGGTACAGTGTGCGGCAGGATCAGCAGTAGCCTACTCTTGGGGTTGAATTGCCTTTCTTGGGCCCGGGTGGAAAAAGTTACTTTAAAAAAATGTATAATCAGCACAGCACAGCACATGGTTTGCTAAGATAAGGGGTACAGAAAGCACTCGCAGATATCAAGGTGTCATTTCCACGGCATATTGTACAACGTTGCAGATAAAAAAAAACGGAAAGACACGCATTATACACATCTGCCTCCTCTGATTCAGGCACACGACCGACTGTGTTATCTGTTCAATATTAAAGCAAAATATGCATTATGCATTTGCTTGTAGAGTACAGACCTTTGTCAATCCACGGCTGTATGAGGACATCCCCACGCCATGCATGTCGGGGGGGTAATTTGACCATAAGGTGGTCAACTACGAGATTATGAAGGCAGGGAGCACAGACATTGGGTACAATAATGGAATTTGCTGCACTACCCTCCGTTGCTCACCCCGTAAGCTCCATTTATTTGTATCCACGTATAAATTCAACGCATTCATCATCAAGACGTAACCATGAGGAGGTGTAAAATATCTCGCCCTTGCAATTCAATGAATTGTCATGATTCATGGTTGTGATTCGATGCATTAATAGGTATTTTCTTTAGTAATGCAATGAATCCAACATGCTCTCGTGGTAGGAGGGATCACACATTAAATGCAACATACAAATTGATAAAACATCGACTAACACGCAACTTTATACATTCATCATGAGCTTATGAATCTTATGTTCATCGACAAATTCCTTGTCAAGGCATCATCTATGCACTGCTAAATTAAGGCATCCCCAAGCCATCGTCTCTTCTGACTACGTGTTGCAACGATCCGTCCGGTACCTGCAAACAACCTAGATTCACCACTCCATCTCGATCCGTCTGGCACCTGCACACAAGCTAGATTCACCACTCCATCTCGATCCGTCTGGCACCTGCACACAAGCTAGATTCACCACTCCATCTCGGCGGTGGACGCCCCCCCCCCCCACGGGCGCTTTTCCTTCCTTTGACTGCGACTCCGTCGCGAGTTTCGACCACCAGCCACCATCATCCCGATTACATCACAACACGCCTCAACGACAGTCCTTTAGGTTCATGTTCTTTCGGTAAAAATAATAATAATAAATATTTATTTTATGTTTTATTTTGATTATTTTATTATTTCTCTTCTACGTGACTTTATCGAAAGAACCAAGAAGATGAATCCCTGCAGTCAGGAAAGCTTTAAATCGAAAGCCCTTTAGGTTGTTGACGCGTTTGTACTGAACTAACCTCCCCATAGAGGTTAGTCAGTTTAACACGTAGGCTTTCGAGACCAATATTATTTATAAGCATTCATTAGGGCCCCCCCCCCCCTTGGTGTTGGCACCTGAAGGGCTCACAAGTAACAACATCATATTTTATCCCTCTATTTAAGAACGAAACAGGAGGATTTCTCCACAAATCTGGCTGTCTCCTGATGTTGCTAGATGTATTTACTGGCGAAACGTCATACTCCAATTGTAAATGTTGTGGATTTACTCTGCAACACACCGGTGTGCTGTACGAGTAACAAATTGGAATGTTCTGTTTACGTGACAAACCTTCCTAATTGGCTGTCCGGTGGCGGCGGGTTTAATGACACATTATTGTTTACGCGATCTCACCCAAAAAAAACTCTATTATGAACGAAGCTGCTTGTCAATTACGCACACTGCTAATGCAGGCGTATTGAAAGTGATTTACACTTTGTGGGGGTGTATCTTTTGTTCTATGATCACAAATGGTTCCCAAGCTGTAACCAGTTGCTTTATAGATTCCTGCACTGTACTTCAAGCCATAACCACTGCACATGTAGCTGGGTGTGGCTCAAGGCCGACAGCACACGCGGTGTAGCGGGGAACGCACGCTCCTCGCCGTGTCGAGCGGCGTGGGCCTGGGGAAGAACCAATGGTGCCACAGCCCTGTGCTGTGCAGTTATGTGGGTGGCGGCAGTGTGGCGTGTAGACCATTCAATCATCATCATCGGACATGGTCTATCCACTGCATGACGAAGATCTCCGCAAGCCATCGCCACCACTCCGCGGTCTTGCAATGCGACAAACCGTCTGGCTGCTGCTGCACGCTGAACAGATTTCATTCCTCTGTTCCAATGTGGACACGGTCCTGGGCGTGTTCCCTCCTTTTGCTGCGGCCTCCATCATTCGCTTTAAACATCGGCCATTATCCTTTCCAGCAATATGTTCCGGCCAAGCCCAATTCTCTCAATGGTCAATATGTCTATAACCTACATATGTTATGTTCTCTTTAATCCATGTGACATGGATCCATGTGATGTGGATATAAAAACACCATATGCCATTCAATGGCAAGGACATTTTGTACACATTTCATAAGTAGATCGTGTGAAGATGGACAGACTGCGTATATGATCAATTCAACTTTGGGGTCGATTCATCTTAGACGACAGTTCAGAACCAATATCAGAAATGCCACACTGCCATGCTGAAAAGCCAGTATCTCTAGACAGTCTGTGTAGAAATATATACCTTATGAATTGTGTGTAGAGACAGAAAGGGAGAATAAAAACAAAAAAATGTTGCTGAAAATCTAACTTACTCAACAAAAGACACTTCTGCTCCACCTCAATTCATAACAGAAAAATTAAATCTCTTAGGCGTTTTCTTAGAATGAGGTGCACGCACATCTGCGTCAAGCCCTGGTGGATGGGGAGGATTTATGGATTTCTGTGCACAAACCAGGCACAGATGTTGGAAGTAACTGATAAAGCATTGTGCAAAGATATATTTTTTTCCTGAAGTTCTGCCAACCTAAAGAACAAACTCTAAAATATAAACACATGTGCCAACGACCCACATACATAGAGTTGGATACAGCGTGGCACCAAAAAGATACCACCAAAGGAAACAAAAACTATTACGTTCCACCGGTGCAGTTTAGTGCTTCGTTATATTTTTCACTGTAATATTTATTACACTTGTTTACCACGGAAAAGCCTCACCGAGTCCCATGACTCTTTTTTCAGGAGGTTCCTGCCAGGATTTTACAGGAGGGAGCAATGCTTTCCATGTAATATATGCGGGTAATTTTTTCAAATGTGGGAAATTTGGATCATGATGCTGGCACACAATGGCCTACTCTTGCGAATGACATCACAGCACCACAGACCATCCAGTGTGAAGCAGTATTATTATAATAACCATGAATAAACCACAATTACTGATCAGGGTGGTCGCTGAATTCGAGCAAGGAACCTCGTGCGGCATGCAATGAACACACCTAGGCCATGTCACACCCCCCTTAAAGGAGCATGGGGCAATGCTGATCTTCTGTGTACAGCTGTGAATCATTACCTGAGTTCCACTATCCTATGGTGGGGGCAAGTCTATTGACAAGACAATTACTGTTGACATCCCACAAAGTGGTAGTCATTTTGACCTCTGAGATAGAATGGCAGGTCAACCTCAACCGATTATTGAACTCGCAACAATATATTGTGAGATGCTCACTAACCACTGGTCATTATGACTGTAACAATATTTTTTGACAAAATATATGACATGTAAATGTAAAATATATTATATATGTTAAAACGTGGATTGTCGTGGATACAAATAGACTGTACTGTTAAGGAATAGACCAGGTATCAGTTGACAAAAAGCATATTGTTAAAGTCTGTTGAAAGAAAAGGATTAAAGGCGTTGGCCAGACTTTGCGCTGCGTGTGCTTTATGCTGCAATGTGTGTATTAAGATAGCTGCCGCTGTGGGCTATTAACTGTTTTCCAGCAGGCAAGCAGGCCCAATAAACACCAGTGTACTGAAGCAGAGGTTCATCTTGGGCGTAAGACACATGCATTAAGGTTCCTGTTTAATACCATTGTCAACGTCACAGTCAGTCAATTTTAGATCATGTGCACACATGCGCTCTTTGAGGGAACAGTAGTCAATTCCCCTCCCTTGTGTGGAAATCACAAGGGAATTTTAGCAGCTGTTACTTTACGTCCAGCAACGATGCAATGGTGCCAACCGTAGCTGCTTGCACTGCTCCCTTATGCAATGCTGGGGTGGTATGTTGACTGTAACGTAGAGCGGAAGCTACATTTGCACCCTGTCCACAAGGTCTTTTTGTTGGGAGGCCAAAAATAACCAGTGTTGACATTTCAGCCGATAGGCTTTCAATAGCCTTCAATAGCCAACATCTACACAATCCGCAGCATTTCATTGCTTGGCGTGTTTTGAATTCCCTTTTATTCCTGTTAACCGCCGAAAACGCTGATGAAAACTGCACCACACAAGAGCCCAATGTTACTGTAAAGCACCAGTGCATCATGCCATTGTTATTGTCCAAAGCAATATCTTGACCCAATAAAGAAGCCAACATCAACAATAAAATAAAAATCTGCAGACGTACAAAATTAAATATACTCCGGATAAATGGGAACAAAAACCGTGCCACGCGCATACGAGAGAATGTATGATTACACGACACTATTTTCATAGACGTCTGACTTGTTCACCGTGCATCAGTGGACGTTTCATTGTGATTCAAGGGTCAAAATTGTCCCCGAACAGAGGGCGGGAGTAGTGGCGGAGGTAGGGGAGGTGGTGGGGGAGACGGGGACACGAGAGCAAGTGGAATGCTAAGAGCAAAATGCTTGCCAGGGACTGTCTGCTCGTATTAGAAGCTTGGGGTTGACGAGTGGCAGGCAAGATAAATTATATATCAAGAGTGGCCCGATAGAGGAATCGTGGGGGGTGTGTGCACCAGCAGGAAAAAGATTTCACTTGGCAGGATTTGTATTGCTAACCTTTGCAGCACTGGGATGCGGCACAAACGAAAATCTATTTTAAAAAGTATACGTTGAAAAATTAAAGGCATTGCAGGTACTAAACTGAAGTTACGTCTTAAATTATGTTAACGACTAAATAAAAATTCTTAAATAATTATTGATGTCTTCAGGTAGATAACACGAGATTGTAATTGCTCGACAAAAATCTTGACCTTTTGAACCAACAATTTAGCTTCATTATTTTTAAAAAAATCCCTCCTAATTTTCGCTTTTAAACAAGAATCCTAACTTAAACATCTTATAATTTATACAGGCTCAAAATAATAAGAGCTTCATATTGTAGAAACTTGGGAGGAAAGCTGCGGAGAATAATGCCTTTGCCTTCCCACAATTAACTTTGATTGGCGGCACCCAGCAGTACGAGGTTGTTCAGCTCAAATTCATCACACAGGCAAACAGATAAATTACACACCTGTTCATCAAATAGATTTTTTTTCAGGAAAGGATAACGCCACTTTTGATTTAAAGCTTTCGTGACTGCAGGGATTCATATTCTTGGTTCTTTCGGTAAAGTCACGTAGAAGGGAAACAATGAAATAATAAAAATATAAAACAATAAAAATGCGCACGACGTTTCGACTGCAACACAAGCAATCATCATCAGGTGTGAAATCCACACCTGATGATGATTTCTTGTGTTGAAATCCACACCTGATGATGATTGCTTGTGTTGCAGTCGAAACGTCGTGAGAATTATATTGTTTTATATTTTTATTATTTTATTGTTTCCCTTTTACGTGACTTTACCTAAAGAACCAAGAAGATGAATCCCTGCAGTCACAAAAGCTTTAAATCGAAATTTAACCAAGAATATGATAACGCCACTGTTCAGCATGCCACTCACTTCATTTGCTGGGAAACCCATGTGCCCTGACTACTAAAAGTCTTTACCCAAAGCACATTATCTTTCAGATTAATTTGGCAGGAATACTGGAACATAATGGCTAGCTCTTTATGCCAACAAAGGTGACAAAGGCCGCATTCCTGACGTGCCCAATGAGACACGAACCTTACAGACGAACCTTACAAACGAGGTCCATCCACCTCTGCTCAACGAGTGGTTGGCTCCTTCTCCTCTGCTGCATTTGTCGGTTCGATCTCTCCCCATCTTTCTAACCGGATCCTCTGTTCCAAGTTACCAGGTAATAAGTAAAACTATAAACTGTTTAACACGTACGCTTTCGCGACCAATATCATCCATAATAGAGGTTTTTTGGGTTACATCGCGTAAATATATAAATGTGTCGTTAAAACCCGTGCCAACAAGGACACTCAATTGATTTTGATAATGTTGAAGTTTTGTGCAAAACTAGCTACTACTGGCCAAGAATAATTTGAGAATCTATCGAAATTGAAAGAAATCAAAATAACTTTAACCGTTTGGATAGCTACCGCCTTAGTGCTGCGTGGAAGCGAATAATCAAATAATACATTATTTAAATGCTTTCCTACAAAGGGCAGCATACTTCATTAGGCATTACCGTTGGTAGGGCTATTTTAATAAACACAATAGACAGGAAGGATAAGTTCAAAGGGCTCACATAATGCACATGCATAATGTACGTGGCCTCAGTAATCCCCCCCCCCCCACATTGTGCAAGAGCGCAAAAGCGCCTCTATATAAGGAACGAAACAGTAAGACTTCTCCACAAATCTGGCTGTTGCCTGATGAGGCTAGTTGTAATTACTGGCGAAATGTCGTACTCAGATTGTAAATGTTGTGGCTTGGCTCTCCAACACACTGGTGTGTTGTGCTCGTGATAAATTGGCATGTTCTGTTTACGTGACAACCCTTACTAATTGGCTGTGTCGGGTGGTGGTGGGTTTTAACGACACATTTATATATTTACACGATCTAACCCAAAAAAACTCTGTTATGGAAAACTATAAATTACAGGGTGTTTCAAAAACGATGGACCCAATTTCAAAGCAGTATATTTCACGATGGCAACTTGTTACAATTACACAAGTTACAAACGGTTTAATGAGTTATCAAGTTTTACTAACCATTTTATAAATGCTCTATGTACCCTCCACCTGCTGTACGGACAACATCGAGACGAGTCCCAAACGCCTCTCAAAGTGTCTTCTTCCACTGAAGTCACTGCTGCCGTGATTCTGTTTTTGAGGTCATCCAGATTAGTCGCTAATGGTGGCAGAAAAACAAGGTCTTTGACATATCCCCACAAGAAAAAGTCGCAGGGTGTGGTGATGTCTGGGGATCTTGGGGGCCAAGAGTGTGGCGCCAAGTCTTGGGGTCCCCTGCGACCTATCCAACGTTTGGTCAGTTTGTCATTTAGAAAACGTCGAACCTGCAGGTGCTAATGTGGCAGTGCTCCATCTTGCTGAAAAATTAAGTCAACGGAATCTTCATCAAGTTGTGGAAAGAGCCATTTCTGCAGCATTTCGAGCTACGCTTGCCCCGTAATTGTGTTTCCCTCGTAAAAGAAAGGGCCATAAACCTTTCTTTGAGAAACAGCACAAAACACGTTCACTTTCAGGGAATTACGCTCATGCTCTACAGTTTCGTGTGGATTCTCTAATCCCCATATGCGCACATTGTGACGGTTAACTTTACCGCTTAGATGAAATGTTGCTTCATCACTAAAAATCAAACGCGGTAATAAGCTGTCGTCCTCCATGTTCTGTAACATTGCATCACAAAATACTACACGCTTTCCTTTGTCACCTGCACGAAGAGCCTGTACCATTTGCAACCGGTATGGCCTCATGATTAAATGTCACCTTAACACACGCCAGACAGTGAGGGATCGCAAGTTATCGGCTGGCACGAGTGGACTTGTGTGGTCGCCCTGTGCTCTTCCCCTTACATAAACAGCCTGTTTCCTCAAATTGTCGATACCAACAACGAATGCTCTTTGACATTGGCGGATCAATGCCAAAACGCTGTTGAAACGCACGCTGCACCGCAATTACGGATTTAGTCTTGCTGAACTGCGGAACGCAAAACGCCTTGTGTTGCGGGGTCGCCATCTTGCAAATGACTGAGGCTAGGGGCTGTTTGTGCGCTAGGAGAGGCATCTAGCGGTAATCATTTGAAACTCTATGCCCCGCCCTTTCAAGTGGTAAGAGTTTCATTCATGGGCGGTTCGTGGTTGCAGAGATAGTGATTTCAAATCAGGTCAATCTTTTTGAAACACCCTGTATAAAAAAAAACGATGAACTATTTTTATTTCACCAGATAAGGCCTACTAAACTACATAGATATTTTTCATTCGCGACCTGGCCACAAACTATAGTTCAACAAAGTGGCTTATCAGGTGGAAATTTATAGCAGCCAAATACTCTAAACGTATGTTTCTAAATGTGGAGGGAAAACCCGGAGGATCAGCAAAAAAATCCACGTGGTCATGGGGAGAAAATACTCCAAAAATGCAGGCATTAGGGTCAGGATCGCACCCACGACCTCCTGTATACCAGGCGAAGCAGTTAACATCTCGTCACCGTGGCACTCCATGACCCACATAGCATGGGGAGACCCTTATCCAGCATTGGATTGACCAAAGGGCTGCTTGCACATGTACACAAGTGAATGTCTCCCCATTCATGATCTTTTCCGTTGTTCAAATGACACTGTCGTTACGTAACCCCCTACCTATCTTTTTAGTTGCCATTTTCTACAACATGGGTCTCTCCCCCCACTCCTATACAGCATCTTCAGATGGCATTGCATTTATAATTAATATTAATTACTATTGTTTTGGACTATATTCGTGTATTCCGTATCTTCCGAGATCATCTCATCAGTAGTCCTCATAAGCTAAGCGGTCTTGAGCCTGGTGAGTGCTCGACCGGGTCAGTCACCATGAGTGTCACAAGCTGTTGCAGAGCTATACTGCAGGCAGCACAAGAAAAGTGCAGCAGCCTCAATCGTTGAACTGTACGTCTATGGATCCACGTGTCTTCACAACCAGTATTTACCAACGTGAAGTAAAGAAAAAACCTCCATGACCCACGTAGCATGGAGAGACGCTTACAAAAGGGCTGCACATGTCCACAAGTTGGTTATCTCCATATATATAAAAGGCAAAGTTGTGATTATGTGCGTCTGTTCAAAATGTTTAGCGTACTTCCCGACATGCAACAAACTTGAAATTGCCATGTGGGTACTTTCCAGACTGTACACCATGCAAAAATTATTAAAATACACTTTTTGGGGGGGGGGGGGAGCTCAATAATGCATATATTTTTTGCACGGCAAGTGAGCTGTGACGTCAAATCTGTCACGTGGCCCGCGCATGTGGAAGCGCAACGCCTTGTAGTGTAGTGGTTAGCGCGCTGCGCTATGAACCCGGCGACCCGAGATCGATTCCCGCTCACGGCCAATACCGGTGACGATTATTTGAACCAGTCCTGGGCCTCCCTAGGTCGACTCAGCCTCAAACGAGTAACTGTTGTGGTGTGAACATCGCCACTGGGGAGACAAAGGCGGCCGGGTGTGGTTAATCCAAGTCCCGGGCGAAGCCGGGTAGTACAGCTAGTACATTTATAAACCACAAAGCCACTATATAATGCACCTGCTGACACCACATCATAGAATGTTTGTTTCTTTGGAGAAGCAGCCACTTGAAAGCTATCAAACTCCCTGCGGGAGAGGACCAATGAGCTTAGCGGTCATTGCTGCTACCCTCATCCACTCTCTCAAACTCCCCACCTACAGGACCGATGTTCCCAGGGTGTTAATTTCCAATACTGTTAACAATAGCAGCTGACTTTGCGCTTGAATGTGCCAGGCATTCGGCATGAGATAACATTAATGTGCCTTCCTTCACACTGTATTCTCCATCACGCTTATCTACACACGTCAGTGGTATTCCACTACAAAACATTACATGTAGGGAAACCCACTGATTATTTATTCATGTTGATTATGAAACTTATGATACATGCACAAAATGGTATGCGTAAGAATGTACTTGATTTTATTCGTACGTGTTGTAGTGGGGTGGAAGGTGCCGCAGTGGTAAAAATACTGGCCTATAAACCCACCCATCAACATAAGTTTGCATCTGAGCCAAGGCTAACAACGGGCCGGGAATTGCTCATCTTTAAGATGTAAAGAAGAGTCCTGTGGATGGCGGGATTGACAAAGAAACAACAGCAGTTGGTGAATAAATGACCCAGTCATGGGCACTTCCCCTTCGCTCAACTGCGCTGATAAGCATGGTGACTGACGTGGCATAGGAAGGAATTATTTTAACAGTGAAAAAACAAAGGATTACCAAACTATTGTTATAATTATTGTATGTTACAATGGTATTCTTTTCATTGGTGCATTGTCTGTTAAAACATGGATGTGTGTGTGTCTATCTGTACGTCTTCCTGAATGTTGATGGCTCTCACCTGATTAAGTCAGTAATGTCAGTTAAATATATTTTTAAAAGACGATCAATTTGAAGTTATTGTAATGTTCTAAGCTGCCACTACTGGACATTTGTAAAAAACAGCGTTATATCTCATCAGATTCCTCCAGTATAAATACATATTCTGATTCTGTACTTCAAACAAAGAAACGGACAAAGACAATGGAAGAAAGGCTAAAGGGAACACAAAGGAGCATGGAGAGAGATACATGCTTGAAATTACAGCACATGTTTCCATAGATTTATGCAGGTTTGGATTGTACGATTTCTTGTATGTGGCTGGCTAACCTATTTCTACCAATGATCACTAAATGCGGTTTGAATCCACTCATATGCGGTCGAACATGAGGTAACATTGCGTGGACTGTATCCACGACTCGGCAGCCAGCCGTCTTGTGCGGAGCATTGTGGGTTTTGGCGACTGTGCAGTCGATGCTACGTGATTTCGCTTTGTGCACCCCGTTATTTTTGGAATGCACCTACTGCTTAAAGCAAGGCAAACCTATATAGTGGGACAGAAAAAAAGAACACGGCTTATCATGAGAATATTGAAAAAATCCTATTTTTTATTATTATTTTTATTATTAACGTTTAATAAGCCAATATGGAACAGGCAATACAGATGCTGCCCGTGGGTCAATACGCATGCTGAATGGGATGGAGGCTTCGTCTTAAGCACTTGATTAGCCTGGCTGTACCACCACGGTGGGCCCCACACCGCTATCTGTAGGAGACAGCGCTGTCAATCTACATCAGCCTGAAAATTGACATCTAAAGCCCCGACCGGCTGATGTACCGATCACGGTGGTGTGTAGCCTAGCAACAACGGTGGTGTGCGGCAGGCATAGCTGTGTGTGCCGGGCGGCTCAGCCGGTTTAACACACGCTGGAGATAAAAAAGAAAAACAGGAGCCGTCTCCCGGTGCGCAGTGAGAATCTATGGGATAAAGCATGAATAGTTTTCTTTTTCAAGTGGGGGTTCAACGGCATTTACATTTCAAAAAAAGATAGAAAATGAGTGAAAATCCTGTTCAATAAATATTCTGAGTGTTGCGTCCCTTTTGTCAATACGCTACTGGATCCCGCGTGCAGCAATAGCCACACACAAACCCCACCCATTGCTTCCCAGAATTGTGCCTGCGCATAAGCTATGGTGAACATGCTCTACAGAATTAAGGCATTACACACATCTTCTAGGTTCTTTCGGTAAATTCACGTAAATGGAAATAATAAAATAATAAAAATAAAACATTATAAAATACAATTCTCACGATGTTTCAGCCACAACGCAAGCAGCCGTCCTCAGGTGAAGAACAGGACTGTCGGAAAGACCCTGTCTTTCCGACAGTCCTGCTCTTCTACGTGACTTTACCGAAAGAACCAAGAAGATGAATCCCTGCAGTCACGAAAGCTTTAAATCGAAATTTAGCATTACACACACTTGCAGTTTATATTTATGAGAATGCACGTGCAATTCCATAGTCAGTTCACTGCTGGAAGACAGATCCTCCCCATGCAAGTCACAGGGGTCTTTTGAGCATGCTGATGAGGAGTGCAGGTTGGTAATGGTGATCAAACACGTGGGAGCATAGACGTACAGTACAATCATTTATTTTGCTTAACTACTCTCTGCTACCTACCAGGTAGCCCCACTGCTCTATGGAAGGCAACCTGTGTTGTGCATGGTGGATACTCATCCAAGCATTGTACAGGCTCGCAACTGCTTAGCTTCTGGGGTCTGACGAGTTCTGGTGCATTCTGGATAATTGGGTCATAGGCGTCCATTCCAAATAAATACCAGCACGTGACCAATTGCATTTCATTACACATTACTCATCACAAACGTATGCCATTGATCCAAACCTATGGATGTGCACGAAACCTCGTGTTACACGTGGTCAACAGCAGTGGCATGGCGATACACCTTTGGACGTACATTCCAACCCTGCTTTTGTTAAGCCATGCTGCTGTCTGCCTCGCGACACTGAATAAATGCAACCTTTAAATTTTAAAGAAGCGGCACTTAACGGCAGCGGAACTACAAGCTCAGCAGTGCCTTTATGCCATGAGTTCTAAGCCGATTATTTAGCACTGTGAAATAATGACTCGCATCTAACCCTCCGTATTAACTCTCTCGTTGCTAAACAACCTTGGAAATGTATGCATTTTGATTGCAACATATCATATTCATACAGCCAGCTATTCATAATTATCAGCCATGAACTATCCACTGCTGCATGGAGGCCTCCCACCTCCAAGCCGTCGCCATCTCTCATGGTCACGTGATTCGCCAATTAATTTAGCACCTGCACTTGAACTAATTTCAACACGCCATTCTCCATGCTGGATATCCTCCTGGGCTCGTTCGCTCCTTTGGCTGCCATTGTGGCATTAATCTCAATCACCGACCACCATCCCTTCCAATCATGTGTCCTGTCCAAGCCGAGTTGCTTTCATAAGCAGGCAAGATGATGTCTCTAACTTGTATATATCCTCTAATCCATGTATTCCTCCTTCTGTCAGTGTAATATCCAAGTATACACCTCTCCATGTTGACTTGTGCATTCTCAGCTTTCTATTCATTTTTTACAATATCAGCATGCTACTGATATATAAATGGCATAGATGCTATAAAAGCAATTATCATGCACCTTAATACACTTATTATTGCACTTGGTTACCTAAAAATGTCTCCCCAAATCTCAAACATTTTTGGGAAGGTCCTGTCAAGGTTTTGCAGTAGGGACAATGCTGTTACGTGTAATTACAATTGAATAATCTCCAGGTAATCTGAGCATTTGGACATTTTGACAACATTGGTTACAGCGCATGTTTTGTGATGTGCAAGAATCAACTTAACTGATGTATTAGAGGTATTGTTACATGCCAAATATTCTGGCATTTTGAATAAGCATTTATTGCATTGTATTAACACATACATGTGTGTGAATAAACAGCACTATTTGCAGCCAATTTCGAAGTGCCATGTATTTAACCCTTCTGGTGAATATCACCTTTAAGATGCAACCTCAGTCAGTTATCTTTAATGTATTATTGTGTAATGAGTCCCAAAAAACGAAACCTTAGACTGTGCCAAATGTAAGAAGCCACCATTACTCCTGGCCTCAGTCAAATATGATTTAACAAAGGTTTGGAAGCCAGAGAGAACATCAAAGGGCCTCGTGCGTATATCCTGAAACCCAAGGCTACACAACACGCACGTTTCTCCTACGACGCAGACAAATGGGGCTGTTCATGGTGTGCATCACAAACCAGGCTCATCGCTATGTTCCCCCAAATGGACAAAAACCCCATAGTCCTCGTGATCAATTAAATTTGCCTTCCGTCATGAGCCACCAACCCCATCTTGCAGCTTTGTTTATATAATGAAAGAAATACTGAAAATGAACCTCCACAAGGAGATTAACTATGCCAGTGAAAAATACAAGCCAGTTAATGTTCAAGAAGAGCTCTTCAAGGTGACAAAAGCCTCAATAATAATTATTGACCAGAAAAATCATTCATAAAATCTCTTTATCAACCGTTACAATAAAAAATAGACAATGTATATTGAAAGCTCTATTTAATCGTTTCAAGCAAGTAAACTATAAATTAAACTTTTATTTCACTAGGTAAGGCCCACTGATGAAATATGTAGTGTTTTCAGAAGTGACCTGGCCACAAATGATAGCTCCACGAAGTGGCTTTTATCATGTGGAAATTTATTGCAGCCAAATATTCGAAAGGCGTGTTTCTAAACATGTGTTTAAAACATTTAGTGATACTAAATACATGAGCTCGAAGTATGGTGAAACCACCTCCATGACCGAAAATTGTGGCAAGATCTTTTAAAAGAACCAATAAGTACTTTGGTGGGCAGTGTTGTTTTTACTTAATGTTTTTTTTCATACATGTATCTTAAAGTAAATCTTGCTTATCTGCAAGGTATTCAGATTCATGCTTCTCAGTAGCATCTGTTTACTCTAAAAAACACTTCTACAAAGTCTCATCAGCAAGGTGAAGTCTGTAAAACCAATGCCACTGGGTGTCACGTCATCGGGGGCAGATATCCCACAAGTGAATTTTGGCCAAAGATGAAAACAAATTGTTCTCTAGGTTAATTTTTCGAAACATTTTTTCAACCAGCACATTTAGCCCGGTCTATGGCCAAATCACCCTGGCCTCTTACCAAAGCATTCAATCTTATCAGATTTCAGAAGCCAAGCGGGCTTGAGTGTCAATATTGCCTGAACGGGTGACCCCACCATACACACAATAGGCTGCTGAGGGGTTATGTTGTGGGAAACAAGAGGGCAGCGAAGCAAAAGTGATGTTGTACTGTACTACACTCTCA